>JBBPME010000008.1:25924-187275 GCA_038090155.1 Rossbeevera pachydermis
TAGGTTTCAACGCCAACTTGAAGATATCCGACATTGCTCTTCTTTGATATCGGGCGAATCTAACAAGGGGCGCTTGAACTCCAGAGAACCCCGGGGAAGACATTCCTTAACAACTCACGCGCAAGTTTGGACTGTCTACATGGGTCGCAACAATGGAGACACCAGCGCCCGGTTTCCAGCTCGGAGGAATGGTGAATGCGAGGAGGCAGGACTGGTTTCTGGTGCACGAGGTCAGAACCGAAACAACGGGTAAATCGTGATACTTACCGCGTGAAGTAGTACTTTCCCCTTGGTTCTATATCCTTTTCCCAATTATCAACCTCCTTGATCTGAGCACGATGAGGACACTAAGTTATCGCACATCGCACGGGAGCGTCATGCAGAACGAACCTTTCGAAACCCAGCAGCTTCTAATCGCGTAGAGGCATTTTGGATGGCATGGAAAGGCGTAGGTGAGGCATTTATAAAGGACAAGAAACGCTTTGCAGCTTCTGGGGCTGTTGGGTAAAGCATCATGTTGGTCTGAGGGTGAGGGTGACTTCCTGATTTGGAGGTTACTTTGGGACAAGACTTCCATGGTCCAAAGTTACCTCAGGCACGGCCCTACCGAGGTAGCTCCGAAATATCCTTCTATGTTATCATCTGACGACGGCGCAGGCCTTTGGTCTGATTTGCAGCGTCTCGTCAAATTCCGTGTACGATGGCAAGCTTGCATATGTTCCTGCCCTTGAAGACGTCCTCGTTTGGGACATGAAGAAGGGACATATGGTTATTCCAGCCATCTTATTTTCGTTTTGAATTGTACTGATAATCACTGCAGCTAGCCATGTGGCACGAAACCGGCCATAGAGCTGAGGTCACATGCATTCAACACTCCCCTCAGCAAAATATATTCGCCGTCGGATATGCAGATGGTTCCGTTCGACTGTGGGATAGTATCCTCGGTTCTGTTCGTGCGACTTTGAATGGTCATCGAAAAGCTGTAACAGCACTCGCGTTCGACAGTCAAGGCGTGAAACTTGTCTCTGGTTCGCAAGACACAGACCTGATCGTATGGGATATCGTTGCGGATGTTGGGCGTTTTAGGTGACTCGCCAGGATGCTCTCACTGGTAGTTTCATCACTCACGTGTCTCGTCTCAGACTTCGCGGTCACCGTGATCAAATTACTGGCATTCGCTTTCTGTCCCATTCAGATTCACCTTCAACTTCCGCTGGGTCTTCGAACGGGTATCTGATTTCTACGGCAAAAGACACGCTTTTGAAACTATGGGATCTCTCTACTCAACACTGCATACAGACGATCGTTGCACATCGTTCAGAAGTCTGGTCAATGGATTTTAGTTTCCAACGGAACCTCATCTTTACTGGAAGCGGAGACGGGGACTTAAAAGCGTGGAAGATCGATTATGATGCCCTCGCAGCAGGTTTAGAGACCACTGAATCTGGAGAGGTATGTTCTGCCGGTCCATCGTGTGGCAGACTTTAAAAGACACTCACCGCCGCCTCTGTAGGTTAGCAAGATGATTCAACCCGTTGCTGCGCTCCCTCTGTCTTCGCGTCACCGTGTATCCCAAGTCTTATTTCATGACTCGGAGCCGTATGTTGCTGTCCAGTCTCACGACAGATCCATTGAAGTATTTCGTATACGGACGGAAGACGAGGTACGGAAGAAACAGGCGCGACGCCGAAAACGTGCAAAAGAAAAGGAGGGAAAATCAAAATCAAAAGATGTTATTGCCAAAGAAGATGACGAAATGGAGACAGGCGAACCCGGTCTCGTTGACTTCTTTACGCCTTATCTAGTCATTCGAGCGAGTGGGAAAGTGAGATCACTCGATTTTAGTACGAAGGATATCCATGGTCACAAAGCCGGTGTCCAGGTCAGTTGTCTTCGTGGACGACGGAGCATTCGGGCTTACGGATGTGCAGATTCTTTTGGCACTGGCGTCGAATGCATTGGAGGTTTACGATATCCCCGCACCCTCCAAATCAAAAGATCAAGACCCTGAAGCTACCCGAGCATATTCCCTTGATATACCGGGGCATCGAACGGACGTACGGACACTTTGTCTGAGTTCTGATGATCAACTTTTAGCCTCTGCGTCCAATGGTAAGCACGTCCGTAAATCAGTGGTCCCGCCTCTCACGCTAATCATAGGATCACTTAAATTATGGAATATGAAAACTACCGCATGCATACGGACCATGGATTGTGGCTACGCGATTTGTAGCACGTTCTTGCCAGGCGATAGACATGTTTGTACAGTTTGCCCGAATGTGGCTCGTTTCCCGTCTCATCCTTCGCATAGCTCGCTGTCGGCACAAAGTCAGGCGAAATCCTAATCTATGACTTGGCCTCTTCCGCTCTCATTGATACAGTCAAAGGCCATTCTTCGACTCTATGGTCTTTACATCTCAGACCTGATGGAAAAGTGCTTGTTAGTGGTGGCGCCGACAAAGAGGTCAAATTTTGGGAGCTTAAACACGACGTACCACCTGAGGATGAGGTATTACATATTTGTTCTCGGTGGCTGCTATACTAAAGTTGCTGTGCTTGCAGAGTCGTCCCAAGAAATCCCTAGCACTAACGCATATGCGCACCCTCAAGATGTCGGATGATGTGTTGTCTGTGAGGTACAGCCCCAATGGCAAACTACTTGCTGTGTCACTGTTGGACTCTACCGTCAAAATATTCTACCAAGATACTCTCAAGTTTTTCCTTTCGTTGTATGGACACAAGGTCGGTTTTGGATCATATTCCAACTCGTACAGCATGATATATGTCCTTGTTCAGTTACCAGTCCTTGCAATGGACATCTCAGACGACTCCAAATTAATTGTGACGTGCTCTGCCGATAAAAATGTCAAAATCTGGGGACTTGATTTTGGAGACTGTCATAAGTCGATTTTTGCCCACGAGGAAAGTGTCACACAGGTTCAGTTTGAGAAAAAATCCCACTACTTCTGGACAGTAGGAAAAGATAGAATGTTGAAATACTGGGATGGGGACAAGGTGGGCAGGTTTGTTTGCGTGTCTCACCCCCGGTTACTGAATCATAGTAAAGTTCGAGAGTATTCAGAAACTCGAGGGACACCACAACGAGATATGGGCGCTCGCGGTCAGCCATCATGGTAACTTCGTGGTAACTGGGTCTCATGACAAATCCATTCGCATCTGGGAGAAGCTGGACGAACCAGTAAGATAATCGATGCCCTTGTTGATTGGTCCTACTGACGACCGTACAGCTCTTTCTCGAAGAGGAACGCGAGCGGGAACTAGAGCACCTTTACGAGAACGACCTGGCAGAAACTTTGAACCAGCCTGACGGCGGGGACAAGCCAGACGGTCAGCTCTCAGCGGAAGTTGCTGCAGTGACCAAGCAGAGCATGGAAACCCTAATGGCCGGGGAACGTATCATGGAAGCCCTCGATCTCGCAGACAACGAACGGGCTGCCCTCCAAGATTTCGAGGATCAGAAGGCGCGAGCAGGCACTCTAGAAGCAGCCGGTCTGCAGCCACCACCCCGCAATCCTCTTCTTGCCGCGCTGGATCTAGACCCGGAGGGCTATGTCCTAAGGGTCGTGGAGAAAATCCCCCGCACTGCGCTGTACGACGCTTTACTGGTACTACCTTTTGGCAAGGTGCTGTCACTGATGCAATACCTTGATATTTGGGCAAAAAAGGTATGTTGGTGAGATGCCCAAGGTTGCCCAATATTAACAATAACAGGGCAAGAATATTGCACTCGTCTCATACATTACATTCTTCCTCCTCAAGACTCATCATCACCAGATCGTGGCCAATCGTATCATGCGGACAACACTAATTCCAATGAGAATTGACTTGAGAAACGCTCTTAGGCACGAGAAAGACATAATTGGGTACAACTTGGCCGCCTTGCAATACATACGCCGAAAAAATGATACGGAAAGAACTGCACTCTTCTTCGAGAAGGAGGGTCTCGACGAAAGAAAAGTGCGTGAAATGATTGCCGAGGGTAAAAAGAGAAAGAGGGTGAATGTCAAGACGTAATGCCCTTGGTACGTATGATACTGTCCTGTGTGCATATTACAAATCTAGATTGCGTTGTCTTCACTCGTCTTTGGGGCCCCAAAGATCCTCGTCCCTGGCAAGTTTATGGTATCAACACAGTCATTGACTCTAGTCGCAGGTACGAGCACCTACCACTCATCAGGTTCAGATGCCCGACGCATCCATCCTGTCAATATACCGTCTTCCAGCGACCCCAATCGTTCGAAAACTGCCTGAGTAAGGTCAACGTGTTTGGACCCCTCCTCGCATCCGGCACAACTGTCTACCACCCTTGCAAATGTACACTGGCTGGAAGTGCTACAGACTTCGAAATCTGGTTTGCCGGATCAATTGCCGGGAGAAGGAGAACGCCACTTACGTTCAAGAAAGTCAAAACACTGCGGCTTTCCGTCCCACCCGTCTAGAGTCAGAGATGCAACAAAGGATTGGTCCTTCAATGGATGAAAGGTAAGCGTCAGGGGCAAGCAACGCTGGTTTATAACGATACCGTGGGCGTCCAACTTGGGTCGCTCCAACAGCTGGGGTTGAGAAGATCGTGTCCGCTGTACCTGAATAACCCGGTGATTAGGTACATATCGCCGGCGAGCAAGCATATCGGACCAAGTGATCATTACACGCTCGGCTTCACCGGTGCCGGCGATGCCATTCATAGACTCGGTCACGGATCTACAGAGAGATCTGAAAACGCTCTTTCTTGAAGCATGCTCGCCGGTGCTCCCTTTCGATGCACGCTTGAGGGTGCTGTTGGAGCTATTGTCGGGCATGGTTAGCGAAGGCCCCTCGAAAAAGGGAGCGAGCGAGCCGTACTTGTAGCGCAGGTTCGTAGCCATCACTGACTCCCATCCATCTCTACGATCGAATTGGTAAGATTCTGGAAAGGCGTGTGGTTTCCCGGGCGTGACCAGCGTTCGAGTGGTATTCGTTGACGCTCCACTAGCCAGCAACGGTGACCCAAGGAGAAGGGCAACCCCAACGACAAGAATACCCAAAGAAAAGTGCATAGTGATGTTGGAGTGACGATGATGATACAGTGCAGCGACAGAGGGCGTGTGATGATGTTCAAGATACAAGGAATCACTGCATGGCTGACACGTCCCGAGGGTCGAGTCACGTGTTTTGATTTTCTGACCAAGCAGTGCTGGGCCGCAAGGAACCTGTGCTGTTTGATTACTATTGTCGCGCAAAGTCCACCATGCCAGTTGACTCCTCAAAGAGTCTAGTTGCCTCGCGACGACAATTTCGCAAGGTATCGACCGAGGAGGAGATAGAACTCAAGCGTGCTCGTGGTGAAATATCTTGTGCAGAATGTAGAAGGTGCTTCATCTTGCGTCCCTTACCCTTGGCCCTTCCAGCTACCCGTCCTACTGCAGATTGAAGCTGAAATGCGATAAGAAATTGCCCTGCGGCTCTTGTGTACGCAGGGGTTGTCCTACAATATGTCCTAATGGTTTGTCCTTTCTGTCACCTGTAGCGGCTTGGGTACTCAGCACATTGATGTTACCAGGAAGCTTGTCAACTGGACAAGGAACTCGGTGTGTCCCTGCAAACAGATCGACACGTAGTAAATAAATTCACCCATCGCCGATTTTAGATTTGTCCTTGCTGACACAGAACAATTACATCGCAAGATCGTGGAGATGGGCCACCGAATACGTTCCCTAGAAGATGCCCTGGCCATATTTCAAGCAGGGGCTTCTAATGATATCCACCCTTTGTTAACTGACGATCTGTTGGCGGTCAAATATGGGCTCGAGACAACCACTCAAGGGGATCAACAAGATGTTCCCGTAGATGGCTTGGGAACGCTTACCTTCACGGAACGCGGAGATTCTCATTACTTTGGTCGTTCAGCGGGCTCCGAGGTAGGCTTCTCATGACGACCTTATGATGTTAGTGACTGACGATATTATCACAGGCTCTCTTTTTGGTTAGCGATATCTGGCCTTCATTGACCATACGTTGACGTATTACATTGACAGGCTGGCGCAGAACTAAGTGGAACAAATACAGAGCCTTCCTCTGCTCCGATCGACAACCTTCCCCAAATTTCATCTGAGATTAGTCGCTTAGCATCGTTCATCCCTTTCAATCTCGCAAACGTGACTGATGAAGACAAACGGGCCGAAATCTTGGATACTCTGCTCAACTATCTTCCTGATTACCCGCGGGCCACCACCCTCTGCGAGACCTATTTAGAAAATTCAGCATTTATCTTTCGACCAATTAGCCGTGAAGAACTCATTGATGAGGTTCTGGCTCCAATTTATGCATTTGATCACGATCGAAAGACACCGATTTCAGAGGTCACGAATGAACTTTCTCCCCATACACTCTCCTTACTCTTCATGGTCTTCGCCCACGGAGCGCTTACTGATCTCACACTTCCTCCTTTCAATTCTGAAGCTGAAAATTATTCCCATTTGGCTCATTTGGCACTGTCGTTGCACCCCATTTACGACTTACCAAGTACCCAAACGTTGCAAGCCTTATCTTTATTTGCAATGTATCACGCGAACCACGGGAGGCATCCCACACTTGATAGTGCGTGGTCGGTTTTGACATTCACGAACAAGCTCGCACAGAGTGTAGGTCTCATGTTAAGTATTGGGGTTACACTGATTTTTGTTTTGACAGATGGGTCTACGTATGTCCGTGTACTGGGTAAAATTGAAACATCTCTCATCGGTACCTAGATCGTGATCCTGCGCGGTTCAACATGTCCCCGAAGGCAATTCAACGCCGCCGATCCCTTTTCTGGGAACTTTTGACTTCCGACGTGTTCATTGTAGGCGTTATAAAACTCAATTCGCCAATGGATACTCACCCGGGCAGAGCATGACTCTTGGCCGCCCACCATCGATCGACTTATCGTACGTTGACTGCGAATTCCCGGAAGACGATACGCAAATGCTCAACTGCAAAGGAGAAGTAGAGATAGGCTGTAAAACGTTTCCTTACATTATTTCTGCGGCCCCCCCTGAACGAGTCTGACAGTTTTCCATTGGAAATACTCATTCATGAAGGAAGTATTCATTCCAGTACTTGAACTTACGCTTAGCGTAACACCCCCGCGCTACGAAACTATTCTGGAATTGGATCGCAAAGTTCGAGAAAAACTCCTCCCTCCTTCGTTAAATCTATATCGCTCCAGCTCTGTCGACGAATATACAACACCTACTGCGTATGCCCGGGGTCGGATGCTGTCCCAGTTTAGGACTGCCAGTATGGTTCACATCCTTGACGTTACCCACTTCACTCATCTCGAGTCCTAGCGATGCTACACATACACCGCAGTTTCTTTGCGCAAGCTATGCTTGAATTTCCTTCCAATCCACTTCGTAGCCCCTTCGCCCCTTCTTTCCTTGCTGCCTACCGATGCGCTTCGGCAATCATAAAGACAACTGCCATGAACCTACAGAAATATCCAGACTTGTTTACTCGCTTTTGGACCATGTGGAGCCATCTGTTAAACGCTGCAGTTAGTCCGAATCACCCTTGGTCATGCATAAACTCATGTTATGTTGCCAGATCATCGTTGGCGCAATTGCTGCAAGGGCTCCATCTTCCACAATGGCACCTGCCGCACAGCTAGAAGTCGACCTAGCACTAAATATATTCAGGAACTGTGCGACAACATCTCCTCGCGCAAGACACGGATTGGTTGGTTATTGATCTATCTCCATGCGTGTACTACTTAACGGTTGTAATACAGGCCGTTTTGATGCAGTTGAAAACAAAGGCGCAACAAGCACAAAGGCAATCATCTTCCGGCAAGACTGCTGCACTACTACCAGAGAACGGCGTCGATGAGCTTGCAGTATTCGGGGGTCAGACACAGATTCTAGTCAGCAAAATTCTTTCACAGCAACGTCGTAGAAACGTTCGGGGCGTGTCTCCCTCAGTGTCAGCAAGCCCAGCGAGTTCTCCTGCTGCTTCGGAGGAGAGTCATAGCCTTTCGGATGTCTTGCCTGAGGTTCACCCGTCACTTGTGGAGTACTTGTCAATGCAACCCCCCGCCGCACAGAGCCCGGAGCCAATCTGCGTTGACCCCCCCATATCCAACCAGTTTTTTTCCAACCAAGATCGTACCTTCCAGTTTGACACGTTTACCGACGCCCTGCCTGCCATGACTTCTGGTCCGTCGTCTCAACAGACGTTCGCGCCATTACCTTTTGACGACCAATTTATGAAAAACTTCCCTGATACATCCTTCTTTGAGCCGCATTCATCCGCTGAGGCATCAGCCAGCAACTTCGATAACTTCGGATTTTTTATCTCAGGGGAGTCAGGCATGGATGAGAGATGGACGACATTGATGCATGACGTGCTGAATCCCTCTGGTCAATGAATGTACGATACAACATTCGCGGAATTGCATTTTCTAAATGTTGTTACGCGTATTTCTGTATAATTTATTGGATTTCTCTGCTTAGATTATATCTCGTGTAATGCCATCCCAGCCCCGATCATTGATGAATGATGAAAACAGATTAGCCTTTGAAGGGTGACTTCGCGAGCGATCCGCACTACGCCCATGAGTCGAATATAGTTTGCGCCTATTTGCGGTAGAAGCAGGTGAGAAAGTGAACAGGGTCATCGCCCACGCCGACCCGAGTAAACATCAAGAAAAGAGATCTTGTCTTCCCAACCGAATCCTATGCGTTTCATTCTACCGATTCTTGCCATTAATATGGCGCACACTTCGGAAAGCGTATCGACAACCAAGTCGGGGACTATCTCGCTCACCACAAAAATCTGAGAAGAGGGGGACTCAGAAAGTGGAAGCATGCGAACCGACACGGTGTGAGGAGACAATGCACTGGCGATGGTGAGTAGATGAAAAAGAGGATTGAATGCAGATAACGGTATAGGGTGCGTAAGGGATGACTGAGAGTTCGTCGGAGGATTGTATCTGTGAACATCGTCATGCGGTGCACTCGAAGCGTGTCAGGAACACTCTACCTGGTACACATTACAAATACATTGAACCCCTTCACCGGAACGTTATAGCCTTCAAAAACGCGAGCAAATCGAAGAAGACCGCGCCCGTTACTCGTTGTGCACTCGGGGAACACTACGACTGGTCTGTCTGCAAATTGTCGGATGTCTTCAAGGGTTTTAAAGGAGTCTGATGAAGGCGACTGAGGAGTTCCACCGGTGGCTCGAATCATTGATAACAAAGACGCTTGGCGGAAACCGAGGATGGGCAGGCGGGGGCTGATGGTCCGAGCGGGGGTAGATATCGCAGCGGAACCAGTACCTGTCTTGCGGCCAGGCTTGTGTGATATGACTGTAGCAGGTGGCGGTGATGACTTCGTTTCTTCTGCGACGGGCAAAAGAAAAATGGGGTTGAAACTGCGATGAAGTTCAGGCGCAACGTTCGCGATTCAGCAGCTCGCTCACCGATACGAGAGATACAGGACATCTATCCAAGAGCTCCAATTAGACACAATGATGTCTCCGGCCTTTGGGGCCCAGTTAGCACCGGAAAATTTCCTGGGGACGGACATTAACGAAAGGGAGCGCCCGATAAACGGAAAGAGACAAACCCTCGCTTGCGAGTCACCTGCTCTTCTTGGATCGATAGAAAACCGAGCACAAAAAGGGCGAGCCGGCTCAACGTTGTCGTAGTTCCCCCCTCGATGAGGCGACGAATCGGGGGGACGGGGGTCTGATTTTTGATAAGAGGGGGACTGGGAGAGAGGGATCACGGACTGACCAGGAGCGTGTACAACGCGTTTACAAGGAAGAAATGCAGGACGGCAATTGCGATGATCAGGAAGCATCTCGAAATTGCAAACGTGATGCGAACTGGCGCCAAGAGCAAAAGAAAAATGTCGTGTTCCGACGGTGGAACCGGCGGAAGAAAAGGCTGACCGATTTACTCGTGTTCAGGACTCCGTTCGTGAAATAGAGAGCGCAACCAACCTGTATTCCCGTCCCAGGGTCCTATCCAAAGTGAGTGAAATTTAGTATTAAATATATTAAAGACTCACTCTGAACGCAGAGAACTTTTCCATGAGGCGCAAGAGATGGTATCCACTGGACCCGAGCTTGGTTCTTATTAGAGCGGCGAGTTCAGATCTGGCACTTCACTGGGGAATTGCGACAATAAAAATAATAAAATAAAAATAATACAGATTCAAACGATCGACTTTACGTAATACCAGGTGGTCATGGAAGTTCAAAGCACTAGTGTCCATCGCTTGTGTTCCCTTCCGACCTCAGCTTTCGTACTGTACCGCAGGTTGAGCCTTCATCAAAAGGTGAGATGAAGTGGCTTGCCCCTATTTTATTCATAATTATGACAGCTAGGCCGCCCTATATTTCCTTCTTCTCTTTTACGCATGTGTGATCACTTTCATTGCTTTGGTCACGCCGGGTCGCATTGCCCAATTCATGTATGATCTCGCCGCCGTAATTCGCCGTCTTCCTTATGGCTCTTTCATTCTCATTGCCGTGATCGGTATGTACTCCCACCCACCCATTCTTCGTCTCCCCTTAAATTTATCCAGTCTTGATATCATTTCCCCCTTTTATTGGCTACACGATGCTCATAAATCTCTGCGGTTTCACCTATGGCATGCGAGGTTTCATTCCAGCGGCAATCTCCACTCTTTGTGGCTCCCTTCTTGCTTTCACTGTCTTGCGCTCCCTCTTCAGTAATCGACTGCGCAGATGGACTGCTACCAACGAGAAATGGAGAGCCCTTGAAGCCGTCATTGTTCGTATTTCAATATATTACATCCTAGCGCCCTGTGCTCATGGTGTTGAAAGCGTGCAAAGGGTTTGCCTCTCATCATTCTCATCCGTATCTCGTCCTTTCCGCCGTGGGTATACTCAAATTCTCTCTTTGCCGTGAGTCATTCACCTTGGCAAAGTCAAATTCTCACAAACGTGCCCAGAGTATTGAATCTGTCTCTCTGACGCAATTTACCCTTGCCACCCTCTTCGTACTGCCTCGTGCTCTGCTCTACGTGTTTGTTGGGTCACGGATTGCAAGCATTTCTGACGGTGAACAAAGAGGCCATATGGATGCTAGTAAGTATACTTCTCTCCTTTGGTCATCGCTAATTACATGTTCATCCAATCAGCTTCGAAGCTTATCAATGGCTGCCTAATCATCGGAGGCGTTGTGGTCTCTGTTATTGCAAGCTCGTATGACCTTTTTCATTCGATTTCGCATTATCTGACTCCGGACAGTGTGGTCTATTATTTTGTGCAAAAGGAAATACAAGTATTGCATGACAGTCGCCCGACCACCAACAGACTAGACGATGAAGCAATAGAAGGCGAGGAAGGAGAGCCTCTCCTCATCGTCCCTTCATTGCGATAACTGCGTAAACATGAACACGGGTCTGGAAATTTTGGGACTTGTATAATTTCTGCATGTCCCAAACTCGAGCTATATGACATACCTACGACACATCAACTGTCTGTTCGGATGATAGAATATTGCATACCATGGTCAGGGAAGATGCGTGATATACGAGGTCTAATATAAGTGTAAGAACAGCAGAGACAAGCTAGCTCCGATAAGGAATACGAGGATAAAAATTCTACTGTCTTTTGCCCTTCGTTTCGCCTCTTTGAGTTGCACATTTCCCTTTTCAAGAGTAGAAGTAGTCGCTATCGCGTCCTCATAGAGCTGTTCGGTAAGCTCGGTCTGGCGTGTTAGGTGCGTGATGAGTTCCATTTGGAGATTACTTATATCCATCAGGCGCGCCTCCGCTTGCTGTACTGACTCGAGTGTATCCTGGACCGACCGCAGAATGTTCGCGTTCTCAACCTCGAACTGGAGAATCTGAGATTCGGTCAATTCCAACTCTTCCTCGTCATCATCTGAATTTTCCGCGGTGGGAGTGGATGAGGGTGGTTTGACGGTAGAAGGTCGGCCAGAAGCAGAACCAATAGTGGCGGCAATGCCGGAGACAAACGCAGAAGAAGCACCACCAAGCCAGCTGTCACCTGTCGGCTGTTGCCTTCCTCGTACGACATCCCGGGAGGGCACTGACATAGCCTCGCGGGCGGCACTAGAACCAAGGGTACGAGTTCGCTCCAACTGTCGCTTTACGCGTTCCTCCTGCAATTCCTTCTGGTGTTGGCTTGCCTCGGTCAACCGCCGGCTGAGGTACCATGTTACGCTTGCATGGTGGGCGGCTATGTATTCTGGGAGCGAAGCTGAATCACCTCGCACCAATCTCGTTGGGAGAAATCGTGCCAGTGGATTCATGTTACGTGCAGCAAGCTCCACACGCCCTATTCAGGTTTAAATTCGAACGGTCGCTTTAGCCGTTGAATAAAATAGAAACGCACGCTTTTCGAGTGCCTCCATCTCCCTTACTCGGTCCGCACACCGGGTGAGTATCAGGCGAGCTTGAAGATCGATCTGGTTTCTCTCCTCGTTCGAGAGATATTTAATTTCTGACCACGACTGTTCCGAGTCGTTCAGGTCAAGGTTCCTAGAACCCTGCCGCAGTAGCAGAGTGGAATTAGAATCGACATTGAGGTAAGGCCGTCGAATGTGGCTCAACACCCGCGTCAGAGAGTTTATGTGATTTAACTAGTGAGAGTATGTTAATGGTGGTATACCGTGCGCGGGCAAGTAGCTCACGATGATTTGGGCCTCCTGCACATATCGTTTCGCGAAGGTGTCATGAGGCTCAGCCTCAGTTACTAGCTTTCGGCGTTTGGCTGGAGGAAACGAGCCTTGTTTTGACTTTACGACTTCCCGGAAGTCTGCAGTACGGTCTGTGTATCCCATACCGTCAGTGAACAACAAAGAGGAATGTGGTAAAGCTCATCGTCAGGCACGTGACAGAAGAGGCGAACTGTATAGCCACACTTGCCTTGCGTCGAACACCATCCAAAGAAAGAGAAAAACAAGATTCAATGAACTACGGGGCCGAAATCGTTCGAATCATACCGTCGAGAGCTGAGGAGGTTACTGTCCATATCTGATTTGGTAGGACAGCCAATGTCTCATGGCGGAAGATGGATTGCAGTCCTTGTTTGAGGTATACGGTGTCCCCTTCACCACCGCCTACCATAGTTTGCGACTGACATGACCAAGCGTGTGCTAGTATGAATATATTCATATTGGGTATCTCTCTGTAGCCTACTAGTGATTCAAACTATGATCCTAGCGAGCGTCGGGTCTCCCTTGTAGAAAGTGATATTGTGACGGAGGCGCATTCGTTGTCTATATTTCTCGTTTGCACAACAACCTCTGTTCCCTATCAGTGGAATGATCATTCAGTGAAATGCCACAACCATGATTGAACTAGACGACTCACGACAAAAGTCATCCCCTGCCCTGAGCATAAGCCGACAGGTTGTGAGCCCTGCGAGATCGAGAACATCCTGATCCTTTACGTGCAAACAATTTATTGCAGCCACCTCGTCCAATGCCTTGGCTGTTCGGATTACGGGCTCTGTCTGGCTCGCGTTTGTGTCGATCTGAATGCGACTCCTGGCGAGCTGGACCAACGCCGTGCCAGTCAGATGCACACACCAGCGGACATCTAGCCGTGCGAGGTCTGGACATAGGCCTGTTGGACCATACAAAACCAGCAGTTCATCGTCCGATATGTCGCAATCATGCAGACGGAGTTCCTCTAGACGAGGTAATAAAGTGAAACACGGTACCAGGTCCTCCCGAGGTAAGTCTACATCATGTAATTCTAACAATTCTATGCGGGTCGGCGACTCGAGAAAACGACGAATAAGTGGGCCAGCAGAGACTTGCTCTTGCCCCGGAAAACAGCGAAGCAGGAGCTTGCGGAGCATTGGAACGCGAATGCTGTCAAGTACGCCGAGGAGCTCAGGAGAGGCCATGAATATCAGAGATTCGAGCTGTGGAAGCTCTACTACTTGCGCCGTGTCATACTCGTAATGGTACCCCGAGTCAACGGAGACCTCCAGGTTGAGATGCTTCAAATGAAGTAAATCAGCGAGCATGCTTGCCCATCTTGAAGCAAGAACTGGGCTTGAAAGCAATGTTGGCTTTGCAAGAACAACGTGCAAGTCCGTCAATTGGAACGGGATGCTCCAGCGGGGTAAATTAGGTTGCTGGATGTTAAGCTGATGCAGCAAAGGAGCATTCTGAATAGCAGAGAAATCAAGAAGGTCCGCTGTAGGAATGTCCCAGGATGCGCAGTCCAGCCTGTGCAACTGTTGGAATGGGTGACGTAGTAATGACAAAATCTGGTTCAGATGTGAGGAGTCAACAGTCCTGACAGCGAGACTCCTCCACTGAGTGGAATGCTGGAAAAGAATTGATAGGACATCTTCCACGAGCAACACACTCGTTTTAATATCGAGGGTAATGTGGAGTGGTGACTGCTGCGCCCTTGAAAGCCACAGCTTCGTCTTAGTCAGTTGGTCGTTGAGGCTGCAGTCGATATAGATACGCGACCAAACATGAGGGTATTCTGCTGCTGCCTTCCTCCAAGCAGAGCATACATGGGATGCAACTAGGGGAGCGCGGACCCAGCCGCTTTCGACGCATAGTTCAAAGATGTCAGCGAGGATCTCGTGTGGGATTCGTCGCGCAAGTGTGATCAATGACCGATACTGTCGAATATTTTCGTGATGTTTCATCTTGCGAAGACGGACTTGTTCCAGTTGAGCCATAATTTTGCTGATTTCAGAGTTCAGGGACGTGATGATTTGTTCGTCCTGGGCGATTGCACACTCGATCATGCGGATGTCATCCTCTGAAGGGTAGCGGCGGGAAGACATCCCTTGCGCGATCACCGGTAACCTGTCAAACCTTTTAGTACCCCTGGAGAATCATTCATTCAGTCAAAACCTACAAACATGGCGAAATAGTAGGAGAAAGTATCTTCATGCCGTGTGAGTCAGTGTGACCACCTTGTCACACTCGTGCCTTTTTGCTCCTACCGCATGTGAGTACAATTTCCCTGCCAGTGTTGTCTGATGATTCAGAGTGGATGCTTCATTGACCCGCGTTCGTCCGCTGGGTTAATATGGAGACTACAAATGTTCTAGATACTGCTGACATTGGTCCTTTTGTGCATTATTTTTTTGAGTACAACTCAACCTTCTTTAACCAGAGCGTTCATGGACTCTCGTCGAGCGCGTGACCCCCGTCTGGCACGCGCTGACCCACGTCTGCAAAGAGTTGCGTCGGGGTCACCTACTCCACCAGCGCCACAACAACAACCTTGGCCCCCGAGTGATTCCCATGCAACCTCTCAGCAAGTGCAATACCAAACACCACCAAATGCCAGTTCCAATGCACCAGTGCCGTCGGATACGGAGGCGCCTCCAGTTTCCTCTATATACAAACCGCGGCCCCTCTTCTGCGTAGTTTGTGCTAGTAACCAGGTATTGATGGGTGATAGAACCATAAGCGTAGTCTGACGCTGTTTAGAATCGCTCCATGGAGGGGCATCACGTCCTGCAGTAAGTGATTGTTGGTGCGCGCGAAAAGCGTGTGGTCTACTGACCAATTGTCAGAAAAGCTGGTTATAGAGCAATCTCGTACGGGACAGGCTCCGCTGTTCGCCTTCCTGGTCCTTCGATAGACAAACCAAATATTTATTCGTTTGGGACGCCCTACAATACGATATACGAGGAACTTCAGTCAAAAGACCCTCGCTTGTGAGTGGAGCTACTGAGTCCACGGGCTTTCGAGTGCCAACTTATTGGCGCAAAGGTATACTGCAAATGGACTATTGCAGATGCTTGACCGTAATCGTAGGATCAAGTTGGCCCCAGAGCGGTGGCAAGAAAGTAGAACAATCGCTGATGTGGTAATCACATGCGAGGAGCGTTGTTTTGACGCAGTATGCGATGGTGGGTCCTATGCAGTACGTGAAGTAGATCCATTAAAGTGATAGATGACGTAGATCTGCTCGGTCGGGGCGGCGAATTCAACAAGCCCGTACATATAATTAATATTGAAATCAAGGACAACCATGAGGAAGCGCTTATTGCTGGGAAGGCGATGCTGGACTTGGCCGCGGCGGTAAGGTGGACTAATTGACATGGATCGTCAGCTGATCGGGTTTAGATCGAAGGGTCGCAGGATATCGATGAGGATATCGACCGGATTCTTCAGGTACAGCAAGAGCGACATCCACACAGTATTTTACACGCGATTGCGTATTACTAGATTACGCGAGAATTGCAAAGAAAAAGAATGACAAGTTCAGTGGTTGTGACATATTTCGTGAGAAGAGAAGACGCCATAATTTATCATGAGGAGCAAATATAAAAAAGGAGCCATTCGAGATATGATCTTGATCATACAGATATCTGGATTGTACATAGCACATCATGCCCTCTCTCCGTCTCGGTAACATCGCCCCCGACTTTGAAGCTGAGACTACGGTCGGCCCAATCAAGTTCCACGAATGGATCGGTAACTCCTGGGTATGCCTTCGTTCACTTGGTCTCTCATTGTTTGAACTGCGGCACAGGCTATCCTATTCTCTCATCCAGGGGACTTTACCCCTGTTTGCACGACTGAACTTGGCGAGGTTGCACGTCGTCAAGCTGACTTTGTGAAGCGTAACGTCAAGGTAATCGGCATTTCCGCCAACGGCCTTGACGAACACCACGAGTGGGTGAAAGATATCAACGACTATGGATCCAAGTTTGGCCCTACCGACGTGCAGTTCCCCATTGTAATGCGAGCCTGTTGCGCGCCTCTTTTGCACGCTCACGAGTCACAATCGCACACAGATAGCGGACGCGGACAGAAAGATCTCTACGCTGTATGATATGCTTGACCAGCAGGACGCCACGAACGTGGACAACAAGGGATTGCCCTTTACCGTGGGTGTCATGACACCTTTGGAAAGAAGCATGGCTTATCTTGCGATAAAAGATCCGGACCGTTTTTGTCATCGACCCGAAGAAGGTCATCCGCCTGACCGTTTCGTACCCCGCTTCCACGGGCAGGAACTTTGATGAGATCGTCCGGTCGGCCTTCCTCTTTCTTTATGGTAGCTGCGCGCTAACTTCATCTGCAGTGTGATTGACTGTGAGGATGCCGAGTTCCTTCTACTGGCCCGAATCTAAGCCATCCCTCTAGCTCTCCAGCTCGGCGACAAGTACAGGGTGACCACGCCAGTCAACTGGAACAAGGGCCAGGACGTGATTGTGCACCCGGGCGTCAAAGACGAAGAAGCCAAACAGCTGTTCCCGAATGTGACCTTCCACAAGGTAGGCTGATCCCCCGGTTTCGGCAGCCCGCTAACCGGTTGTCTCGCAGCCCTACCTGAGGACGACGCCGCTGAACGCTGAATGAGGGGGGAAGAGCTTGTAGTAGTAGCTTGTATGCAGCGCCTGTAGACTAAAAATGTACTTGTTTTTCACACATTTGTTTGATCTCGCACAAATAATGCACAAACAAAGACGCGTGTACCCGACGCGCATACAGTCAGTGAATCACTGTGTATTACCCTTCATCGATCCTCTCGTCATACGATAAATGGCCAGTGCAGACGGAGGCGCCTACAGGTGGGGTGCCCTCGCGTAAACCTCTCTCTTTAGATCTCACATCGCCCGCCAGTTACTCCCTGACCGTCTTCTCACCGAGTGGAAAGCTTGTACAGATTGAACACGCTTTGGCCGCCGTATCACAGGGCACAACAAGTCTTGGGATTAAAGGTATCATCATCGTAATATCCGCCTGTCCGTTGTTCATTTCTCCGCAGCGTCAAATGGCATCGTCATTGCCACGGAGAAGAAGTCCTCGTCCATACTGATAGACGATTCGATGATCGAGAAGGTGGCAGTGGTCTGCCCTAACATTGGCATCGTGTATTCCGGCATGGGCCCCGATTTTCGCGTTCTCATCACGCGTGCACGCAAAAGCGCTCAGGCATACTGGAAGGTTTATGGGGAGTATCCACCCACGAAAGTTTTGACTCAGGAGATTGCAACCATAATGCAGGAAGCCACACAGTCTGGGTAAGTTTGGACTATCACACGTGATTCGCTTGTTCATCATCCACATTTTTTTCATAGAGGTGTGCGTCCCTTCGGCGTGTCGCTGTTGGTCGCAGGATACGATATTCATCGCGGACCTTGTCTCTACCAAGTTGACCCATCGGGATCATTCTGGGCTTGGAAAGCCAGCGCAATAGGTAAAAATATGGTAAACGCAAAGACTTTCCTGGAGAAACGGTAAGTCTCGCGCATGTTGATTGTCACAGGGATACACATGCAACTCATCTCGCTCCTTTAACGTAAAAAAAGATACAACGACGATATTAGCCTGGAAGACGCGATTCACACAGCCCTCTTAACCCTTAAGGAAGGGTTTGAGGGGCAGATGACAGAGAAGACCATCGAGATTGGTGTCGTTACCGTGCCGTCAGTGGAAGAACTCGACGCAGGGAAAGAAGGGGGGGAGACCGGGCGTCCCCGACCTACCTTCCGTAAACTGACCGAAGAAGAAGTGAAAGATTATTTGGCTCTGTGACTTGTATTGTAATCTTACGTGCGTTTTACTCTGAACCGCCTCGCTCCGTTGTATTCTTTGCTAAGCACGTCCGTCTTTCACGTGGATCGCTTGCAACAAGATCTTTGCTCATTTCTCAAATCTCGGCAGCATCACATCTAAATTTGACTTGAGCTAACCTAGGTTCACGAGAGTAGGGAGAACGTCCTCCCGGAACCTCGTATCAACTTGGTAGCGCTGATCATGAAAAAGGAAATCCACAAATTTTCCTCCGTTGTCACCCTCCCCTGATCCGCCAGCCATCATTCACGCCTTCGCATTATCGCGAGGTTTCTTCGCGCTCTTTAATTAATTCTCCCTCAGTGCATTCAGTAGAGTCACACAGGACGGGTTTGAACCAGGTCTTTATCCTCATTCAAGCTGTTCCAACGGACCGAATTGGATTAATCGGCGAATTTCTCGGGCTGGATCCGACAGTGTATTTTTTTTTTTAATCCTCCGTGACGGGGCGCGTAAGGATTACTCGTTGTATGCCACCTTTCAAACGCAGATGTACAGGGCAAGCAAAGTTGCTGCTGGCCTGTGTCCGAGATTTAAGAGGGCACATTCACGCCATGCTCCCCATCATCCCCTCTTCATTATGCCTTCTAGTCGCTCTTCTAGTCGCCCTCGACAACCAGCGCAGAGAAGGCCACGTATCGAGAGAGCATGCAACTTTTGCAGGGTCGCGAAGCAGCGTGTGAGCACTCTTCTTCCCTTATGACCTTCAGACATGCTCAAAGGCCAATAGTGCGAACCTACTGAGTATGGCATAAATGATCGGCCATGTCGGCGCTGTGTTTCGCAGGGACTGGATTGTAATTTACCACGAACGGCTCGCTCCCAGAGTCCGAGCTCTACGTTCGGTGCTCAGGGCCCTGCACCGATTCAACACTACATCACACCGCACTCCGCCGGTGGCGCCGCCGAAGAATTAACGCCGCGTTCTGAGACTACACTTCAGTATACTATATTACCACAGTCCGGATTGGTTAGAGTTCCAATGATGGGTGGCTGGTCCCCCCCGGTGATGTTCTCCGAAGGGAAACAAAGCCCTGGGCTCACTGACCTTGGGTCGGGACAGACTACGTATGTGTCTACTTACCAGTCCGTATTCTGAGTCTAGAAAATCTCTCAGGTTGCAGACGACGGGCTATTTACCTCGCACATCAAGCATGCAGAGATACCAGCAAAGCTTGTAAGATCATACCTCTTTTTTGACCTCTTCAGTTTCTAACAAAAAATCCAGCTCGAACACTGCTGAAGTCAGCACCGATCCGGATTACTATCATGAGGACTACTATGAACAGGCAGCGTCAGTCAATCCGGTCCTTTTGGGATTCTAGCCTCATGAGTGATGTTCTCAGAACTTCCCATGCTTATGTGGCCGATTATGCCACCGGAATTGAAGCCGGTAGTGGACCAAACTTGGGGTTATTTATTTCACCGAAGCTTTAGCCTGATGTCTAATGCCACACGTAGGTATGCTATGGAAGAGCCCCGTCTCTACCCCGGTTGTTCGTTCGCCGAGGAGCAGGGTTCTCCTTGCTCGGTTGATCAAACTCGCGATGTTGGTGCATTTGCAGATGAGCAGGAAGCCAGCCTTCCCTGCCCAGATGAATCCTAGTTCGTTGGCCATGTTCACGGTGTCTTTTGTTGTCTTTTGCTTTTATTACGTTGTATTCGCTGTTGCTGTGTGCCTCGTGGACCATGAATCCCATTTTGTCGTTGTCTGCTATCATGCTGTGACGCTCCGGGCCTTGAGGACGTGTGTATAAACCCAGGCACATGAACGCATGAGGCTGCGGTCGCATGGTTTTGTATGCCCACAGCGGCTCGCACGAGCAGCAGTGCCGTGACTATTATCGCGGGGTCACTGGTCTGAGGTAAAGAACTAAACTTTGTTTCGGAGAGCTGATCTGACAAGATGTTATGTTGCCGCACCTAATTGGCGAGGTCAGGCTATCGTCGAGCCAGTCTTCAATCCCTTATACAGCTTGACGTACTGCAGTCGAGGCTCCGTCGAGGACGCGATCAAGACTCATTCTAGCTGACAGAAAGGTGGATTCCACATCTTCGGCCTTCCTATGCCTCCGGTCGATCTGGAGCGAGAACAAGACGCGGTTCTCGGGGCCTGAGTCCACTCGTGTCTCTACTACTATCCACATGTTGGCCACTCGGCGCTGCCGAGCTTCCGATACCCTTTCCACAAAGCATGAGGGATATCGCCTTGGTCTCCAGCTTTCAACATGTGTTGGTTGAAACGTGCAGACCTTGATGTGAGTTCATTCGCCACTTGATGGGTTATCACTGCCAATCCCGTTGGACTCGAACCGCAGCAGATTATGCTTCATGAGCGTAAAATGAGGCGAATCTTGCCTTGTTCTCCCAGGTCGAGGCCATCGTCTGGACTTGTGATGATGGAGATCTGAACGGTTGGTTTCATCGGTCTAAGCCCACCTTGTACAACGGCTTTCCGATCTATACCGACTTCCAGCTAGGGAGGTGGGTCCATCCGTTCATTCCTCTTGGTATTTAAGCCCGTACCCTCGTCTCTCTTCGACATCAAACATAACAGCTATGAGCACCACCCCCGCGGAGAGAGCGAGAGAAGCCTGCGACGCTTGTCGCAAAAGTCACAAAAAGGTTTCGTATAATCCCCCTTGTTTTTTGTTTCATTTTCGTAACCTAAGGCTATTTCAGTGCACATACGATGACAGCTCTACTAGTTGCAAACGATGCGAGGAAAAGAGAAAATCGTGTAGTTTGTTCCTGTCCGTTGAGACTGCGGGGTTCGGCCACCCGGTTTCTTCGGTAGCCACGGAACCTGCCCCTGGATCGTGGCCTGACACCCCTCACGATATTTCGGTCACCACTTCTCATTTCCCCTATCAAACGCCGACCCAAACGGAGTATTACCCCCAGTGGCACGCAGGTTACACGGAAACGGCACCGGTGGTATACCATGAGAACATGGGTTTTCAGCCATACGCGTGAGTGCAATTTCGTCGAACTAACTTTACTTTTTGACGCCCACTTTTCTCAGTCTGGTCAACCAACACGGGAACGAACAGCCCTTGATGGACCAACAAGGTTTGTACAACATATCGGGAGATCATCATGCATGATCGCGCTTCAAGCTTCAAGGCTCTCCACGCCTGCCTTCGCGTGGGCTGAGTTTTGTTCCCTGGCATTCCGGCATCAGCTCATGTACATAAACCACCGTTTCTGGGTAAACCGTTACTATAGTCTGTATCCGCGTCATGTACGTATCCTGCACCCTGGGTCCAATGATAACTCTTCTGCTCGTGTGTGCCACATTTCCATATCTTCGGGCAAATGTGAGGTTAAAGTTCATTCCTGTGCCCACTCCAAGCCGAAGATATGCTGTGTTGCATCTATGTCCAGACGTGTAGCGTGCTGCCATGCATGATGCACAGGAGTGGGAACATCCCCTTCATTTGGTTAATTCTTCCATTGTAAACCTACACTTTACAGGGAGTAACAGTACACCGCAGCTGATGAACATGCATCGTAACAAGAAGTTTGGCTTCGATGCAAAGTATTCAATCTCAGAAACGCATTCCTACAGTGGCCACTCGAGCATCTCCCCAAAGTTCCAGTGCACAGCCTTGACGGATGTATATTCCTCGAGGGCGTAACTCCCAAGTTCGCGACCTTCAAAGCATTGGATCAGCCTGGCTATTCATCAAATTACAGAGGAGCAAACCTATTCCGCTCTGCTTCTTTCCACCAAAGGGAACGTTGTTGTGCAGCACATTGTACTGGTTAACCCACACCTGGAAGACACAATCAAAGTTCGACAGGATCAGGATTCAGGATGGCAACCCTGCATACCGTTCCAGCTTCCAGGGCAGACGAAACTCGCATACACTGGCTGGCATCATCTGCAGAGATCTGTGTCAGGTTCGTGTTGTCTGGTCTCCGTAGTGTACTCACTTGAGTGCAACCCAGCACCCAGACCGTAGGTGGTATCGTTCGCGAGAGCTATTGCCTCTTCTTCCGTCGTAAACTTGCCGACTGCGAGCACGGGGCCAAAAATCTAGTGTGCTTTCATCAGATTGCATCATCTTTTGCAGATTTGAACACGTACTTCATCCTGAACCTGCGCGACTTGTCAGCAAGTTCTTTCGAGAGTACTGAAGGTATCTTACTATGTTCATTTTTTGGTTGATGTTTGTAAATACTACAGAAAGTGTTCGTCTCCGATAAATGAAACTAGGACGAAATAATACTTACTGGTCGGATCAACATAAAATCCTCTCCCGAGGCGTTTCTGGCCACCAAGGGCAAGCTGTGCACCCTGAGCCTTGCCGTTTTCGATGTATCCCCAGACTTTGTCGTATTGAGTCTTAGAGACCTGTACAAGAACATTAGCCTGAAATGGCAGAATCTGATTTCGCTGAACTGACGACAGGGCCACCTCCGCTCTTGTCGTCGAATCCGTCTCCAATCACAAGTTCCTTCGCTTTCTGCACGAGCAAGGCGACAAATTTGTCATAAACTGAATCTTGCACATACAGACGAGATCCTGCAGTGCAATCTTGACCGGTGTTGTAGAGAATTCCCAGGCACGCCCAATTGGCTGCCTGGTCGAGATCCGCGGACGAGAAGATAAGGTGTGGAGACTTTCCGCCAAGCTCTAGCGATACCTAGGTAAATGGAATACCCAATCTGAAACTTGTTGCCTCGCGGGACTAGCATGTAAAGCAAACCTTTTTCAAATTGGTCTTTGCAGCAGCCTCCAAAATTTTACGGCCAGTCACAGTGGATCCAGTGAACGCTATTTTATCAACGTCCCGATGGGCCGAAAGTGCTGCACCACCAACGGAACCCAAGGAGGGGATCGTGTTGACTACACCGGGTGGGAATCTGTCCGGGAAATTAATGATTTTCATAACGGCAACAAGGGTTGGGGCACTCTCACCCAGCCTCGACGATAAGTTGAGACAACATCAGTGCTGTGAGTGGAGTCAATTCGGAAGGTTTCATAACGATCGTACATCCGCACGCAAGCGCGGGGGCTACTTTCCAGGCCCTAATAAGGATTGGGTGATCGTGTCATTCCTGTGCAATAGGTCGACGTGATCCTACCACATGTTGATTGGATAATTCCAAGGAATGCTATGCGACGTAAACGGGTGTCGATGCAGGCCAAAAGTCATTACTTACATTTGTCCACAAACACCAATTGGATCATGTCTGGTAAACGCGAGTTTCTTTTTGTTATCAACTTCAATAGTCTGATGTGGATTGAGAGCAGTGAGAAGAGAGCCAAGGCCATAGTGAATGTGAAATGGTTACCTGTCCGGTGATCTTGTCCGCCCATCCAGCGTAGTAACGCAGGCACTGGATACTGTCACCAATATCGAAGTCCCTGGAAAGATGTTAAAGAACTCTGGTTCCTGGGAAGACGTATATTATTACCTGGCTATCTTGACCGGTTTCCCGTTATTCAAGCTCTCGACTTCGGCGAGGATCTGCTGATCTCTTTCGATAAGGTCTGCGAGTTTGTTCAACAAGCGAGCTCGCTCGACACCCGTAACATTTTTCCCCCAAGTAGTATTGAAAGCATTGCGAGCTGCCGCAACGGCGATATCGATGTCTCTTTCGGACCCTTCATTGTGACATCACACAGGAGACAACGCGATCAGACTCGGGTATTCTGAGTATTGAATGGGACATTTACCCGCGACGACGGAACAAATGACATCCTCGGTTGCGGGATTGATTGTACTGTCGATATCGTGAGGGGATGATAGATAAGGTCGTGTGAGGAGATGCGTTACTGAAGAACCTCCTTTGAATCTGCGGAGGGCACAAATTGGTTGTTGATGAAGAGACCTGTGGGGATCTCGAC
This sequence comes from Rossbeevera pachydermis, assembly GCA_038090155.1. Lineage (NCBI taxonomy): Eukaryota > Fungi > Basidiomycota > Agaricomycetes > Boletales > Boletaceae > Leccinum > Leccinum pachyderme. The sequence goes on from JBBPME010000008.1 coordinate 50,341, forward strand.
CGTGCGTTGTGTGGCAGAGATGACGATATTTGCTGTGAGGGCCATGATGCGGTTCTACGAAGCAGAAGGACTGTTTATAGATGACTCGTTATCAGAACCATGAAACTCCGCCGCGGGGGGAGTGGTGAGCGTGTTCTAGATCTATTTCAGTGTCATGTCGATGTCGTGGGCGTATTTCAAGTCTTTTCCCACCGTGGGATACTCCTCCGGTTCTCTCCATCACAATCACAACCATGATCCTGCGTACACCACCCAGTCTCCGTGCCCAAGTCACTCGTCTGCGTGTCACTTCCCCGGTACGCTTCGCTCATGGCCATGGCGAATATCACGTACGTTTTCTTGCAGTTTTCAAGACATGTCACTTGTAGTAACTCCCCTCTCAGCATCTACCTTTTGCATTCCCGGGGAAAAAACGCGTAGCATTCGGCGTCAAACTCTCTCTCTTTCTCCTTTCGGGCTTCAGCATTCCTTTTGTCGCCGCGACATATCAGCTGTAAGCTTTTATTCACCTCGGCTCGACCCATTTTGACCGTGGGTGCACGGGATGTAGGAAGAAGTCCGGTGCTGTTTAATCGCGCCTTGAGTCATCTGGCAGTACTTACATAATCAATAGTACTTCCTTTTGGCATACACGTGTGCTGAGCTAGATCACATTACGTTCCCGTTTCCTCTATCTCCTCCACAAGCATCTTCTTGATACGTGCTTGTGCCCCTTTGTTAGACCGTCGGCTTTCCCGACAGTCACATGTCCGAGATAAGAACTCTGGGTCGGACTCCAATCTATCCAATGCGAGCACAGATGCGGCACGCCCGGCAGCGTGCGCCGTTGTACCTACGGCGCTGGCTAAGGTAACTTGATGGATGAGGCCTGCATGATAGAAACGTAAGCGCGCTAGTACTAGTGACCGTCCAAGGGAGAATAGCATACAGTCACAACGTGTTTCTTGCGTAGAATCATCTCTCTCCTTCACCAACACCAATTGTTGACATCCATGGGACTGCAATAATTCAAAGAGAATCTTCGTTGGGTGGTGAGACAACGTCTTCAATGTGATATGTTCATCATAGAATGGCTGGAGCACTTTCTTGAAAAATTTGTCTGCTCCACCTAACGTGAATCCGTCTGAAACGTAGAGGGCTCCTATAATCGATTCCACAATGTCCGAAAGTGCCTGCATCTGTGTTAGCCGCTGCCCTCTATCCTGTGATTTACTCCGCTACCTTGGGAGGCTCAACTTGCAGCCAATGCTGTCTAGGCAGGTTGTCCTCTACGACTTCCACCGCTTGCTTTCTTTCTTCCAATTCTCGGGCATATGTCTCGAATGCAGTTGCCAGAGCATAAGATTCGAAGTGGAGATGTTTGTGCAATCCGCATGATACACATATAGCAGCTAGAGCTGCATTCGAAACCATTGCACCCTAGAAAAAAAGGGTGTTGAGAGACTAAACGACGGTTAGGAAGACAAGCCTACTTTTAGCATTGTCATCACACCTGGCGACAGGTGGTCCTCGCGACTGAAAATGTATCGCACCGTCACTAGCCATGTCAACTTGGTCGTAAAAGCATCACAGACGAGTGGACGTACAAAAGTCCAGGATAGCATCTCCAAGGAATTCCAGCCTTTCGTAACAGGTGCCATCATACCCCTCCACCGATGTGTGGGTCTGGAAATGTCGCGTTACCGTGCATTCAGAATACATGATCTGGAACCATTTACCAACGCCTGGGCTAGGAGATGAGGATGGCAGAAGCGGTGCCCGATGATTTCTTCGACAGCCTCAGTTGCACCTTGACGAAGCGGCCTACTGGGAGCAGACGGGACTGCAAGCGCCCTTCGTCGAAAATCTTGCCACTGATGAACGAGGGGGATGGGCACATGTAATGCCTTCGCTGCATGGAGGGCATTGTCCTGTCCCCCGGACATGTATGCCGCGCCAATGATGGCCTCTGTGACATCCGCGATTGTCTTAGCAAATAATGTCGTCAATACCAAGGGACTATGTTCCAATCAGAATGTTCTTCAGATACCTTGTCACCTAGCCACTGTGTCACATTCTCGTCTCGTAATTTTTTTCTCTTCTTGGGCACGTTACTCGGGTTCACGTTCCCTTCTTGGTTAGCTGGATCAGTTTTGCCTGGCAAGGCATCCGCCGCCATGACACCGATTTCATCTCCGCTACCGGCAGGGTCTGCAGTGGTTGGCAGGGATAGAAGATCAATGGTGAAGTTTGGAGGCTGCCACAGCTTGTGGCTGAATGGTTTACTTTGGACATACTGCGGTAAATTGATTTGACCAGCACTCTGCGTCAAAACTTTATTGCTGATGATGCATTGGCGGGCAGCGTGCAGGGCCCCCTCGTGTTGTGCTGGGTTCGTGACAAAAACGTAGACAGATGCAAGATATTTCAGGAACGAATCCCCTGCAACAGATATGAATCAGGATGTGAGAAGTTAACGCAACTAACAACAAACCGAAGAACTCCAATCTTTCGTAATCGACTTCAAAGCTTGCGGAAGGCGCGGAGATGGCGGATAGCAGGGGATTCAAGTGGATAGACGAGCTGAATAAGTTGGCGTTAAGCTCGTGAACAACGAGGTAGTCTTCTATCCGTTTGATGATAGATGGAAGAAGAAGCGCGGTTCGAAAGATGCTGTTCAATAACATCAGGATTCGGGAGCAGCGAACAACATTTTGGCAAGATTGAGTTCATCACCTGGCAGGAATGGTAAATTTGGCACAGAGCTCCGGAATGAGATCTAAGACAATGTCAACATTCCGATGCTGTCAGGGTCGTTTCGCGTACATTTGACAGCCGCTTTAGCTGGCTCTGTGGCCCGGGTGATCCGATTGAGATGATTGCCAGTCATGGCAACTCCCGACACCTCTATGAGAGGTTGCGAGTAATCCGATAAGCCTTCGAAACACTTCCGCCTAGCCTTGCAATATTCAACCAGATTTGCATATCCTGCCTCTCGCTCAAGAAACAATGAACATAAATTCCGGGTACCAATTTTTTGAACATACTGGGCTGTCTTCAGGTTTGCTCAAAGGTGTTAAATCCTGCCGAAGGCTAGCGACAAAGTAGCGTCGGGTGAATTCCACCGAGCGGTCTTGCACGATGAGGTCGTGTATCCCCTCAGAAGACTCGCGTAAATCCTCTAGATTGAACTTCGTCATCCACGTCTTCCCAGCAACTTCAATGACATCCCATGATATATAGTCTGCAAGATGAGCGGTATTCAAGGACTGGACGTCCGCTCCACCAGGCAGGTTGAGTGGCGCAAACATGTAAGCCATCTTCTCCAAGGAGCAGACAAACGGTTTGTTGGATATTGCTCGACAAACCCTTAAAGTAAACAGATGGAGGGCTTCTAAGTGCTCTTCGTCAAATTCGAGAGGCGGTGCGCGGGCATTTTGTACCGTTTCTGATGTTCCTGGGAGGAAGAGATGGAAGAAAGGAACATGTGGCAGTGGTTGACGAGTCAATAGCATCATGGGAGCATAATCTACACCCCGTTGATCTACATAGACGATGAAAGGGAAGAAACGACACTTGTGAAGACGGATAGAGTTTGACCAAAAGTGGGATCGCTTGCGGGAGTAGCAGCGATTGCCAGACACCTTGTCTACGGCAAGTACTGTTGAAGCACATGTGTCTGGTTTTAGGTGCTGAGGAACTGGGAACGAGCTGTTGTCGAATGCACCATGCTCATATAGTTGCACGCAAGCTTCGTACGCAGCTGACCTGCGAGCATGAGTAGGCGTCAAACGAGGAGGCCCAACTATATGGTCAACAGGCAGGCCAGCCGGGAGGGCTACTGTACAGGTCCACCCTGACCCTGGTTCGCGTTGCGGAAGAGAAACGTCCTTGGTGATCAATAGTGGGGAACCCGAATGGACTGTTTTCTGTACGACTGCGACGAAACGATAGAGAGCTTCGACGGCATCATGCTCACATAGTCGCCTTCCTGTAACCGGATCCTCGATGCAAGGCCACGAACCCTGATCAGCGTCGTTTCCAAATGAGAAGAGGAAATGAGTTCCCATCAGTGGTGAAGGTGGAATGGCAACCCCTCCTTTATGGATGGCCACAGAAATCCACCTTGCATCCGATGTTTCTTCGGCAAACTGAGTCAGTATTTGACGGTGCGCATCGTTACCATTCTCCACCATATGGATAAGGCGACTAGAAGGCAAGCGTGCTTGAGCACACGCATATGAGAATGATAGCTGGCTCTCGAACACGTCATAACTATAACAGAATTAGATATATAAATATTCGAGACGATAGCCAACCTTATAACAACCAAAGCGGGAGGGATGTCAAGATCCTCCAACATCCTTGTTAAGATCAAAAGGTTATATTTCCCACTTTCAAAGTTCCGTTGTATATCAGCCTGTATAATGATTTGAGTGATCTAAACCACTATAGAAGGTAATTTTTACCTGATGGTGAGCATCAATCACGGGGAGGTCGTCAGTCACGGCGAAAGGGCGCAGGAACTCCAAGCCATCAGTCATAACATGCAGCATATCAGCCATAATGGTTGCGACACAACATTGTCGTACTAAGCAAGCAAGATGAGCGTAAGCGTTGTGGCGAAGGACCTACTCACCTAGGATAATACCACGGAAATCATCTCCCAATGGCCTATATGCTCCCAAAACCTGGGTCAGCCGAGAGAACTTTGGGGTAACATTGAAACCTCGGGATGAGGGATTCGCATTCGGCATTGAAAAATCCCAGTTTTCGATGCGATTCCGGATCTCACTTGCTGCCTTGTGTGCAGTGTCGCTGTTATCGCATCCAGGAATTCCAATCTCAATCTCCCTCGATGCTCGACGCCAGATAAGATCACTGGCGCAAAAGCCCAATTCTTGTAATGTGGACTGTACGTCCACGAACAAGGACTTGCATATACTCCTTTCGGGATCCAGTTCAAAGATACCCTGCGTGAGCTTGCTTTGTGATCTCGTGTGGAAAGGTTCATACTGGATGACAAGTTGTACGGGGCAAAGTCGCTCAGAAACTTGATGATCGTCAGCTAGTAGTTCTCGATGTTCCCCACGCACTTACTATTCCGAGTCTTTGCTAACTCGAGCAACTCAGCTGCTGATGCAGCGCTAGACAAATGGTCCGTCCGCACTGGATGTGGCAGAGAAATTTTTGATTTCTTCAATGGCCGAGTAGAGCTCGTGCTGTTCGACTGTCTGGTGCGCTTCGGAGACGTCGAATCAACTCCGGGAGGGAGGGTAACGGGAGACAACTCGGAAGAAGTAGAATTGTTTGAACCGGTATTCATCAGATGAGACTGGAGAGAACTATCGTTCCACAGCCGGAGCATTCTATGGGGTAGCAGATCCTTGCTATGTAGGAAGACACTGGAGAGAGAAACCCGGCTACCAAATAGGGAAGACTCAGGTGGAATATTCTCTCACTTCCGAGAGGACAGAACAGACAAACTGACATGGTGAACAATGCTCCAATAATACATCGGCTTGCAGAGCAGCTCACCTTAGAGCCTCCCTCGCCGAAACCTGTGCCAAGGCATTGGGTCGGCTCTAAGCCCTGTCTTCCTGCGCGCCTCCCATCAACAGGTCCGTGTGATTGCCTGTTAGTTCACATTATTACCAACGTTTCTCAAGCCTTTTTGCAGCGTGAAGCCAGTCAAGCTGCTCCTAAGGCTATCCTGCGGCAATTGCGCCGTAGCCCAACACCACCCTCTAGTCCACCACCCCAGCTAGCCTTTGAAGAGTCCGAGGATGATTCAACGCGTGAGAGACGCGATAGTCCAAGTGCCTCTCCAACATCGCCCACCACGCCCTTGAATTGGGGCGTTATTATGCCGAAATTTAATTCCACCAAGACTTGGAAGGAGCCTCAGGTATGTCCAACAGCAATGATCCTGAGGATTGTAATCCTTCACTGATTTACTCAAAGCCCTTCGAGGTCTTCAGAGCCATCGAGCATAAAGATATCATGTTTCTTATGGAAATTCGAGACAAGGCGTTCCCAGTTAGTTTCTACGGTCTGATGACCGATTGATTGGTCTGACAACGAACAGCTTCTTTTACGCAAAACTGGCGATGCTACTCCCCTCCTTCACGCTATGCGCATAGGTCAATCGCATAGAGATGTTGCAATAATCCTTCTTGGCGCCTTCTCGCGCTGGATAAATCATCTTGAAGACAACGAAATTCAGCTACCGAAAACTAGAATTATTCTCAAGGCCCTGAGTATGACAGGTTATCCTTGTCATCTCATTTATTCACGCGGGTTTAGGAACGAACCTCAAGCTTGCAATCGATTATGGCCTGCACAAGTCACAGAGCGATCTGATTGCTTCCTTTTTACAGACTTTGGTTATGAGCGAAGGTGATAAGTGGGTACGAGCCCAGGTGTCGACCGTTTCACTTGCATTGCGAGCGGGTACGGCTGGCGAACCCGTAAACACAGCTTCTGCTGCAGTCCGAAAGTTTGCGACCAAGGAGCTGAGTAAGGCTGATGCAATAGCTGCCCTCGAAGATTAGTGAGTAGAAGAATATTTTCTGCGTGCCTTTGGTCTGAGGTTTATTCCACTAGTGTGGCAAATGCTACTGCAGATCTACTGTTGCTCAGCGCCTGGTCCATAGCGCTTGAAACCATTGAAGGCGAACAGATTCCAGTAAGTATCACCGAATACAACCTTTTCTGCATAGTGTTGTTTATACTGTCCAGTTTTATTACTTTGCAAGGGATGACAGGGTTTTCAGGGTATTTGCTGATCGCATTGACACTCATCGAAATGTGATCCGTCGCCATCTAACTCGTCGTCTGAAGTGGCAATTGCGCGTACTACGCCAAGTACTCGAAGGTCGTAATACGACCTATTCGGTTTGTGCGAGCTGCCCCTCCTTGTTCTGACGTACTGATAAACATAACAGGCTAAGATTGAGCTTCTTGTTGGCGAGCTTGATCAAGGAGAGGGTATTTGAAATGCCACGCCAACGTGTAATTTAATTCACAGCATTTCCAGGCTAAAATAAAGACTAGCATCAGGATTTTGGTACGCGCTCAACTTTGAGTGCTCGTTGAACGCTTAGAATTTCAAAAATACCATTTATAGCTGCAAAACCCACTTTGCCGTGTTACGTTGCAACGCTGCTTTCCAGATGTAGGTTCTGGGTACTGTGACATCACTAGACATTTGCTCGTACAAGGTGCCCTCCGGATTAAAAACCACATCCAATTGGGCGTATCATCGAGCAAAGAATAAATATATTCGTTGCAAGCCATCCGTGATTCTTTCCGTACTGATGCTTGTGCCCTATGTCATGGGAGGCCTCTCCCGATTCACCATACGGACACACATATCGAAGGCATACATATTACTTCAGTGTCCAGTAGTCTATCATTGAAATATTGACGAATCGATGATGTCCATATATCAAATAGGTCGTGCGTCCGAAGTGCGATACGAAAGTTAAAGCAATAAGCTCATGCCTGTCCACCAAGTCCAACCCCCTATAAGGACAAGACTAAGAATTGCAAAAGATAGCTTAAGTTGGATGACGGTATACAACCAGACTGTAGCGAATTGTGGACACTAGTAATACAACTGACATAAACCAAAAGCCAAAAGGATTCAGAAATTTTCGAAGAGGCGACGGACCTGTGCAATATTCTTCAGCCAGTTTCCACGATTGACGAGCCAGATCATTCGGGGGCCAACAACTAGGGAAAGCAAGAATAATAAAACCTGGGCTATTGTATTGTTCTTGTGCCGATGTGCTAGCCCGATGCTGTGAATACTATTCCAGGTGCAAGACAAGATCCTTTCACTCACTGTAGAACATGAAGAGTGCCATAACTTGCAACAGGTAAGTGAGCTCGATACCATTAATCTGACTTAGGAAACATACTCGGGACTGTGTTCACAAGTTTATCGATAATATCACGGAAAGACAGCTGCTTCGCGTACTGCCGGTTGATCAAACTTGTACAACTGTGTTAATACTGGAGTGGTGATGACATGCAGGAAACTCACATGTCCATCATGACGAGGAAGAAAGTGTGCGGAATTATGATCATGAGCGCATTAAAGATTTCTTCTACGATTGGGGATGGGCCGTCATCAGGTTCTGCATGTTCTGGACCAATGGATGTCGACGTCTCTGGTGGCCTTTGGTCAGAGTCCTTGAAGTTTTCAAGTAAACCGCTCTCTCGAATTAGTCGCCATTGCTCCTCTTTGGGTATTTCTATTTCTATGAGAGGTTTCTGTTCTGCAGGTGATTTGGGCTGTGGCTTTCCGCTCTTTGACATAGTTGTGGACCGTGGTGGTAATATATTGGACCCAAACACGTTTGCCTCCGATTTCCCGAACCTTCCTAACCTATGACAACACAAAAAGACGAGGAAAGATTTCTCAGTATCCTACATGCTCACGGTCAACAATTTCTGAGCGCATTTAATGTCGCCGCCACACCAAAGTACGAAACGAAACAATCTGCAGGTTCAGAGTCTGAGGGAGAATGGACGGGTATCGGCTCGTCGTCCAACAGGGGCACGTCCGAGATAGCCTCGGAGGATGAATGTGATACTGGTATGTAACTACTCGCCCAGGCTAGCTTCCGTGAGACTGAGAGTTCCGTAGAGTTCGAACAAGAGGACGATGACTTCACCGGGAGCTCATCACGCGCACCAGATATCATGGTCTTCTCAGAATCGACATGGAAGCGACCAGATGCAAACCTTTCAACAAAGCAACTGAGGAAATCGTTCATGGTAGACCCCTTTTTATTGTTGTAAACATCGTCTTTACTTTTCTTGTTCAGTCGTCCAAGGTAACCAACGTCACATCATTGTCCACACCGCCCATATCTAAGGAGAAAGTATCCGATGGAGATTCAGATGACGAACGGTCCGTACTCCTGTTCCTCCGTATACTTTACATTAATCGTTTCTCAATCGGAAAGCACAAATATCCAAAACGACGCCCTCCTCCATCGTTTGGTGCATACTAAATTGCTCTCAGGATCCCTCAATCCAGAACTAGATTTAAATCATGCTCAGAGGGAGAGGGCATTTGCAGGTCGTGTCTTAGAACTGGCAGGAGAGGCTAAGCTTGGTAAGGGTGAGAGCATATTTTGTGAAGGTCGACGAAATCAAGCGGCGAAGCGTATACGAGATGGTTTGGTTCGAAAACAAAAGGAACACGAGAAAAAAGCCCTTGAAGAGGTACTGTGTGTACACTATTGTCGATATCTTGTTGATCTTCTTGCAGGCCAAAAATTTGGGGAATTATCACCCGACACTGAAGCGGCTTTATGACTCGAATCCATCTTCGACGAAGAAGAAACGGGCTAGAGGCCTAGGGATGGGCGTCGGGAACTTTGCTGGGGGAACGCTCAAGCTTCGCCAAGAAGAAATCGAGTCGGTGACAGGGTCACGAAACAGTGGTCGCCGAGGAATGCGCCTACGACCACGTTAGAAAAAGTATCAACACTTCCAGCTCCCAGGATACCCGTCTCCTCGTATAATACACGGGTTTCTTGCAATGATTGGTTCGTATACCTAGTACATGATAATACACCTGCATAGGTGTTTTCACTTAAATATCCGAAACAACAGCTCAAATGCGAAGTTCCTGTAAGTCGGCACTAATATCCGCTTCGTCTTCCTCATGCTGCATGGAAGTATGTGAAGCTGCATAATCCCTCGCCGACCGTCTGTCATCAGACACGACACTTCGTGTCTTTAGTGCACGCGAGTAGAGAGGGATAATCAAGCTTACTGCTGAGGCGTAGGCATTTGACTGGTGTATGCCCTTTGCGACGCTCGGGAGGGCACTCTGCTAGGGGGATTTATCTCCAACCTCCCTTGAGGTCTATGACTTCCGTGTTCCCTGTACCCACCGTGCTCCCTGTATGTGCTATGCTCTCGGTACCCACCATGTCCTCTGGGGTCCCTATAACTCCGCTGATCTCCGTATTCGCTATGAGCTGGATAGTCAGCGTAACCCCGGTGCCGGTGATCTCGGTAGTCCTTTTCTCTATGATCATGATACTCCCTTTGGTCTGGGTAATAATCATAGCTCTCGCCCCGCCTATGTGAGGGATCAGGGCGGTAGTTGTAGGATGAATAACTCCTATCGCGTCTGGTAATGGTAATGTTCTCAGACATTGGTCGGAATGCGCAAGGATGCCTACCTAGAAGAGGGGTAAGGGTCGACCTGAACGATCTGAGGTTCACTATGCCCTCTTTGAGATCTTCTGTCATAACCATCATATCTGCTACGCACGTGAGAGGGCAATAGCATACGCAATAGCTTTGCCTCACCTATACAACTCTCTTCCATGCTTATCCTGAACCACAAAGGGACCCGGCCGCGATGGCCGCGACTTTCCGCTAAAGTCCCCAACTCTGATGAAAGTGGAAATTATAATGCGAAGAGCTGACAGAGACGTAAGTATTACCTCGTTATTTCATTTCCGTATTCGTCCTGAAAGATTACGTTCATCCCCCCAGGGATGATATAGTATATGGGGCCCTCTTTTTCATAGCCGTATCTGTCTTGGTACGCTTCTGAATCGTAGTGTGAGCGAACCTTGGGGAAGATACGTCAGTTTTCAACCTCACGGTAATGAGAGTAGCGAACATTGCGCGCTACTTCATAGGGGCGACTAGTGCCATAGATATCTGTCGGTGACCTTGAACCTGTTATATAACTCGCAGTGTGTGTGCGTGGTAGTGGTGGAATCTACAGAGGATTTCTAAAAGTTAGTTACATAGACGAATTCTGTACGCACCACTCTCTCACTCGGATAAAGCGCAGGTGGGGTACGCAAGGTGTGATCACTCGCATCACTTGGGGGATGAAACATTACAGGGTCCCCGGGACCAACCCTTTCCCCGCGGCCACTATGATACGAACCAGCGCGTTGCAGTAGTGGGGGGCGATCCAATAGCCTCGGAGCGTCGTGCAGTCTATCGGAATGCTCGCGATGTTCGCGCTCTGATAACGATTCCGAAACAGGGCTTTCAAGTGGCGCTCCGAGGGCAGGTAGAGCTGCGTCCATCTTGGCAGGCCGCGCGTTTAGGACCCCTCCCATTAGTGCCTCTGGACTGTCCACTCGAATGTAACCTTCATTATAGTCTTCTGCTTCGGTCGGTGTGCGTGAGGGCAATGGAGTGAAGAGCTGATCAACGGTCTGTGTGAGGCAAGTTCAGAAAGGGGGGCTTGTGGCTACTCACCGGTTCTCTTCTCTGCAAGCGTCGAGTTAAAAGACAACTTGGACTAAATACGAAACGCCACTCGCCTTCGTACTCGGTCTTCTCAATAGTCGTGGTTGTGATTCGATCATGGGCTCTGGTTGAAAGTCTGTCCCTGGAGGATAGCCCTGGGGATAATCGTTGTATATTGCGGAATCACCACGATGAGCACGATTGCGAGAACCAGAGAATGCCTTGAACATGTTGAAGGGCATCCTCAAGGTGCAAGTGGAGGCCGATTTATGGCCGCAACCGCTTAGTTTCGGGATTTATGGCAGGTGGGCATGAGGCGGCCATATGCCTGGCCACGGGTCAACATTTCAACTGTGATCAGCGCTCATCAACATTCTCGTTACCCATGGCTATTGACCACGAACACGAGGCCCATCGAGGCTCGTGTCCAACTTGGAGCCCGCATGAATAATTACTGCAAATACACAAACTCCAATATGTTGTGATTTCATTTCCGTCAGAAACCCTCGAACCATCCTGTCAAGTCCATTTTAGAGTTTGATATCTTGATACCGAATCCTTACGATACATAATGTAATGCCTCAACTTCGCCACGCCACCACGAGTAAAAAACTACTTAGGATATCGGGGCGCCCGTGGAGCCGTTTTGATGCTGAAGTTGTTTCACTTGGCCTAGAGCATGAGCAACTTTACCGATCGCCTCCGCAGTCGCGGCTACACCTGACGGATCCAAGACACTGGGATTAGCGCAGGTCATAGCCAGTCTCTCGGACAGTGCTCCGAGAGCTAGCTCCAGCGCCTGAACAGACGCGTCAAGAGGAACGATGGTCGCTGTCTTAGCGGCGACCTGTACACCACGGTGAGCATTTAACTTTGACTGGATCGCACAATCGCCTACCAGCTGCATGCTTCGCAATTCAGAACTTTCCCGACGGTGAAGATCCACGGTTAGCTAGTCGCAGTGTTAAAGATCTTTCCTATGACAACGGTGGAATTACCTTGGGAGTCTGAAGCGGAGGATCGAGAGTAGGAAGCTGAACTGGCTGTGGACTCCCAGATAACGCGTTTTCAACTGATAAAGAATTCGCAGACACGGGAACAAGGTGTTGCCATCCTTCTGAATCCGCCATGACGTATATGGTCCCACATATGACGCATTCCTGGTCAGAAGTATATATCACGTCATGGCGAGGTTCGATAAGATGACCACTGACCTTGCGAGGATCTCTGTCAATACCAGCCTTTGGTGGTCTGACAAGGGGAATTCCATAACATCGGGTATTGGGACACTCCTCTGCTAGCATCGCCCACCCTTTTAGCAACCGCTTCCCAATCTCAGTCGAAGCCTGATCTGATTGCTGGCGACGTCGAATCATGTCCTCGGTTTCGACAGGAGGAGCGAAAGTGGGCGAACTCAAGTTGCTGGAGAGATCTGTGGGCGGAGTAGATGGCCGTGAACCATGCGATGTAGAGTATATAGTTGAGGATGACCGAGACTCTGTTCCTTCGCTCTCCTGAGCTTTTATATGGGTGATACCACTAGTAGCGAGAATACGGACAACCTACTGACTTTTGGAGGATACGTCACAGTTAGCACAATAGTGTGAGATGGGTTGTTGGCCTTCTGGTGACCTCAAGAGCGGTACTCCCCTGCACGAGGGTGCGGAACAAGGATTATCGGTGAGCACCTAGATGGTTGCTGGTATGAGTGGAATTACAAGGAAAAAATATGATCGTACCCATCCTTTCAACATGTATTCTCCGAGCTTGTTGGGCACATCGACAACGTTGCTCATCATGCTAGTTGATGAACAAGCTGCCGCAGTAGCTTGCAGTGTCACCGTATCAATATGTGACTTCATGACGTAATGTATTGTGACAAGTCACATGTAGGTCGATGATCTTGTTGATCAACATCAACGTCTCTGTGCTAGTAACTGTATCAGAATGAATGCGCACACAGTGTCGCACGTTCAGTCGAGTTGAGGAGGTCGCGAACTTTTAGTGTATAGAAATTGAAACCCTATCCTCATTAGTCAGCTTCCACGTCGACAGCTATTTGACGCGTCAAATCCGTCCCGACGAGTCTCACGGGTCATGAAATGGCAAGCACAACTTCATTGGCTTGTCTTACTCTTACTTTCGGGCTGCGATATTCTCATTCCCGTTCAAGCATCCGCCGCTGGTGTAAGTGTATGGTCAACCCAGCGAAAGCAGAGGTTCCGGTATGTCTTTGATTTCGTTGAGCGACCCGCTTGTAACTCGCATGTAGAAATGCCACTCGTGATTTATGGTACCATGGTTTTAACAATTATATGTCAAGAGGTGCGTCTTTGGCGATCGATCGTTCCTGTCCTTGCCTAAATATTTCGTAGCTTTCCCCCTTGACGAGGTGACTCACTCTCAACAACACACTCACCACGGAATGTTGACCGGCACTAGCTATCACCACTCTCATGCACGGGGAGAGGTCCCGACTGGGAAAACCCGTATGATTGTCTCATCGCGTGAGGAACAACACTGACAGTGGAATAGATCCAATATCGCGTCCAACGACGTTTCCGGAAATTTTTCGCTGACACTCGTGGATGTATTGGACACACTCGTTGTACTTGATGATCCACCCGGTTTCCAGGACGCGGTCAAAAATATAATCGACTGGGTCTCCTTTGACGTGAACACAAAACCACAGGTATTTGAAACTACAATTCGCGTTCTCGGTGGCCTTCTCTCTGGTCATATATTCGCCAGTGAGCCAGGACAACCATTTTACCTCCCATGGTACCGGGGACAACTACTGAACATGGCACACGACCTTGGCAAACGACTGCTGCCTGCATTCGCAACCCCAACAGGGCTTCCGTTCGCTAGAGTACGTCTTTCATCCCTCAGTGAACCTTGACGCTTATATTTTTCCAGTTGAACCTCCGGTACGGTGTTCAGAGGGGGGAGTCATTAGATACATGTTAGTCATATCCACGTTTCGGCGGCACAGCCTCACCTTATGCTAGGTACTGCTGGGGCCGGTTCTTTGATGCTAGAGTTTGCTACTCTCAGTAGGCTTACTGGGGATGAGCGCTTCGAGAAAGCAGCCTACAAGGCATATTTTGCGCTTTGGAACCGTAGGTCAGATATTGGTTTGGTGGCCAACGTTATCAACATTTGGACCGGGGTCAGTACCATCCCTTTTTCCTCTGATTGTACTCATTTTCAGTCTAGTCGTGGATTCCTCCTGAGGTTACGGGAGTTGGTGCCGGTATTGACTCTTTCTATGAATATGCACTAAAATGGTATATTTTAAGTGGTGTGTTGTCTGTAATACCCCTAGATCGATCTCTGTCCTTATCTTGTGTCATAGGGGAAGTGGAATTTTTGGATGTCTGGCAAGAGGGGTATGCGGCGGTCATGCAACATGTTCGTTCTTTCGATGGTCACTGGGTAAGGCTATGGATCCCGTTCTTCCGTTCGCATCTGAATGTCGGCTTTAGTATCGTATCGTCAACCCGCATAACGGAGACCAGGTCTCTTCATCGATCGATTCGCTCTCCGCCTTCTGGCCAGGTCTGCAGGTTCTCGGCGGAGATGTCCAAAATGCCATCAAATCTCATCTGACCTGTACGTCTTGCATGTCGTCGCGTTTTGTCAGTCTGATCTTGGAGTAGACTGGAACATCTGGAGACGGCACTCGGGATTGCCGGAGGTGTGGGATATGCAAGCTATACAGGCGACATCTTATCATTATCCCCTCCGCCCTGAGTTTATTGAATCTACGTGGTATCTTTACCGGGTGAGTAGCGGTAGTAATGATAAACACGGTGCTTTCACTGATATGTTAGCTAGGCTACTCGAGATACCTACTACCTTGATGTTGGAGAGCGTATTTTGAGAGATCTCCTTATCAGATCGAAGGTAGACTGTGGACTTGCGGTAATCAAAGATTTACGCACCAATGCAAGGGAAGACAGGATGGAATCCTTTGTGCTTTCAGAAACCTTGAAGGTATATATTCCTCTTGTCTTTCGAACAGTATTGAATTTGCGTCATAGTATCTTTATCTTCTTTTTGATGAAGGCAATCATCTGAACAGCGATGACTCTAATTACGTGCTGAGCACGGAGGGTCATATACTTTCCCTTCCGAAGCATGCTCTCCGGCCTATGTCGGCGGCACGCCGAAGGTTCCGCAGGGTAGAGAGTCTCCAATGTCCTGCATTTCATCCTTTCGAAGGGTTCGTTCCAAATGGTGTAGCAGGAGGTCTCGTGCGTGGATTGGGTTCCCGTCCGGACGTGGATTACGCAAGAGAACTCATTGGACTGAGACCTCAGCCACTGGACGAACACTACTGGTCTCCCGACGGTTGGTGCGGTCTGCCCCAAGTAGAACCATTTGTGAGACCTATTTTTCTGGGACATTAGGGTTTGAAGCTTAGTTCGTAACAGACTTATGACTTTATCCTGTCTCCTGAGGGACTCGTAGTTGCAGAGGACCCGAATCCAGGAAACCACAAGCTACAACTTGTGCCGGATGGCTTTTTAATCCAGAACGTTACTGGAATACGAGCTCATATCGTTAGTCGCCTCGACGGCAAGGGATATGACATCACCAAGCGTGAGTAGATTTATCTGCCCGTACAGCTGAGTGCTCAGTTCCCTGCACCAGTTGGCCCACACTCTGTTCGGACTGGCCAGTTGGTTTATGTCAACGATACAGCGCTGCACTTACCAGAAGATACATTAAACATTCCGCAAACCCCCGACGTCCGTCTGCGAATTTTTCTCGACGCCTTAGATCCTATGGATCCATCTCGTCCCGGGACGCTAGATTTGAATGCCGATTTTCATCTGACCGCCCATACTGCTACATTTGGAGCAGATGTAATGACAAGGAACCACAGACCGCTGATATTTGGGCGCGCCGAGGGGGTTCGAATTCGAAAAGATATCGCGAACTTGCTCGGATGTCGACCCTTTAATGAAGACTTTGCCGGCGATACACTGCTCGTGTGGAGGGGTAATTGTACCTTCCTGGAAAAGCTTGTCTACGCTCGGGACGCAGGTGCTTCGGGGGTCATTGTTGTTAATACTGACGACACGCCTATCAACCCTTCCGCTACCACAGAGGAGATTGTAGCAGCAGGGGAGCTCCGCGATGTTGCACTCCTCCTATTATCCCATACGGCAGGGACGAATATCGCCGCCATGTTGGATGCTTCAGCTGGTTTATTCGGATATGGTAACGTCCTATTTTCCATTGATCCAGAGGGGCAGTCTGGTCAGCCGAAAGCTGGAGCAGATAAACATGATATCCAGAACCCCCATGTGTTGTACGTCAACGGGTACCCATTACTGAACACCCGACTGTTAAGATAATAGTATAGAGCTACGGGATCAGTTTGCGGGTATGAATGATGATAATAATTTTATTTGTTTACTGTTGCTGCACTTCCAAGTCTTTCCGATCCGCGTTCTTGCAATCTCAGTCATCTACATTATTTCTGTGACAGTCTTACTGGGACAATTCCAGAACATTCAGACCCTTTCATACGTTTAAGGATTCTCCTCTTTTTGATATTGCTCTGGAAAGCGACTGTTCGACTGGGATAATCATATCACGATTTTAGTCCGTCCAGCACATCGCGGTAGACTAAATGATGCAAGACAATAAAAACACCGTAGTACATCACGTTGCTTACAACGTATCGCGTGGGGTGCAACTACATGCACGCGTTTGATCATTGAGCGACGATCACATCGTCCTCAAGGGAGGAATCAATAGTGGATCGGAGCGATAGGTTCCGCACGGATGCTAGAGAGATCGACGGCCTGATCTATCGCGTTGTCTATTTCTCCGATGAGCGCACTAGATATTGCAGGAGAGTCAGCCTAGCGTGCCTCGCAGCACTGGAGGTGAATATAGGGTAGAACGAACATCATGTCTCCCTTGACGAGGTAGAGTCCGAGCGGAATCTCTTCGACGCCTTCTTCCATGCTATACACGCGCTCCTTAGACTCGGACAACACGACGTTCGACTTTTGGTCAAAACCTGCAAGAATTCCCTATCGGCACAAAAGCACAGCGGTGCCAGATTGAGTGGCTCGCGGCTCGCAGACATCCAATGACGACTCACCACGATCGCCCTGCCATCTTGGAGCACGAGCAGTACACGACCTGGAAGGAAGGAGAAAACGTATTAAAAACGCAGCAGCGAACGAGATCAGGCAACTGGAGACCCACAGTCGACATAGCCTTGAAGGCTGGCCATTTTGAGCGTGCGTGCGCGTGCGTTGCGGAGATGGCGGATGGCGCTGGTTTATTTGGCGATGGATAAGAAGAGTAACGCTACTTCCGGGTAATGTCCAAAAAAGGTACATATTATACACAGTTTCTCATCTTTTCCCAGCTTTCTTCATTCAGTCGTGCAGATAACTGAAAGTCAGTACTACTATTAAAGTTTCAAAAGTGCTCATGACGTCCATGTACATTATAGAGGAGAGTCTGCCATGTCCGCACATGTGTCACGCAACAGGCATACTAGAAGATGTGCGGACTATAATCCTTGGAAGTCTGTCGCCTGCAAAAATACTAGCTGTAAGATAGGCAACTCACACACACATTGTAACACTTCGCGACGAGCTAGATCGAGCCTTCATGGTAGTTCGAATCGTGCAGGAAAGAGGAGTGGGCGGACAAAAGGGCACGGCAGCCCGGAATCATGTCGATGATTATATGGGTAGGTGTGCAAATTGAAGAATACGTGGACGAATGGCTCGAAGAACGGGGAGCTGACTGGAAAGGAAGCACGTCGGAAGATCTGTGCGTGGATGGAGAGCTCCAGTCTTCTGGCAAATCAGGCGCAACCGGCACGGAGGCCCGGTTTGACACGGACTTCTCTATTGCTAGCTCTCATGCGTTGGTGCAGAACGTATTTCCTTCTAAATTTCAATTCGGGAACCTCTGGTTCAAGGTTAAACGCTTACCAGTGAGTCCTTAGCGACTCACGTTTTATCGTCACGGCAGCAATTTGATGGACGCTCCCCGTTCCTTCAGGGTCCGCGAGATTTCCGATGCTAATTGATCCTACTAATTAACATCATGATTTGTGTGGCCGACGGTTCAAAAGACTGACACTTGATGGAATCATATTGCTATTCCTGTTGGACTCGGGGTAAATGTATCAGACGACTAGATGCTGCCCACGAGGTTACTTCTTAAATTTCCTCGCACGAAAGCCCATGGAGCCGATTGGTTAACACCCTTGTTTTCAGCACAGCCGACAGACAAAATAGTAGCAACATTATGTACGGACCCATTTAAATAGCTCGAGCAAGTCTGCCAATAAAGATAGATCAGTTGCACAAGTTATATTCTAATCTTGGGCTTGAATGATCGAATAAACAGGATCCTCGAGAGTCCAGTTCTTTCGTAACGCGGACACTTCAACAATGAACAAGTATTCCAAGATATTCCCGCCCTGCATGCGGACAAGTGCACCTGCAGCATTAGCAGAACCGCCTACGGAAAGGGTGCAAATGAGCGATTGAGTTGATGAGGTGTTTACACGTGCACATACCCGTAGCAATAAGATCATCAACAATGATTACATTCTCCCCGCGCCGAATAGTTCCCTCCTGCATTTCGAACATGTCCTTGAAGATAACAGATCAGAATCAGGCGCCATACGCTAAGGGAGAGGCACGTGAAAACGTACGGTGCCGTACTCCTTTTCATACGAGGCCTGTTTGCAGGGTCCTGGAAGCTTTCCCTTCTTCCTCACTGGCACGAAGGCTGCGCCTAACCGCAGAGCGATGAGCGGTCCAATGAGGAATCCCCTCGCGTCCAAGCCGACGACAACATCAACCTTCTTGCGCACTGACTTGGGTATTGTGTGGGAGGTGATGTGGTAGACAAAGTGGGTGATCAGCGTCTCAAACGCGACAGGGTCACGAAAAATGGGTAGGATGTCGAGGAAATTGACACCCTGTTGAATGTCGTTTTAATGGTTGAGAAGTGGGCGGGGCTAGGGTACAGGACACACCGGCTTGGGGAAATCTGGGTACCTTGTGAGGATACTCTGCAAGAAATCAATGTCAGACATTGCGGACTGGGGATTGAGTTGGGCGCTAAATATGCAGGCGCAGGGAAGGAAAAAAAAAGGAATCCCGTCGGGCTACTACGCGATAATCCGTGCGGACGGCAAATAATAGGTAATTAGAGGCTAAATTGATTACTTTCCGGCAACTGCACCGCCAACCGGACATCCGACATCAAACATCAAATACTTATCAACTCATTTATCGCACGTCCTGGCCGATGGGTCCCACCCTTTGTAACAGGCATAAGTAATGTCATAGGCAGTACAAAGATAATCAGAGCGTGAGGATGGTTTAGACAGCCTCCAGAATCTCAGGCTCTTTGAACTCCTTCACTACCCGTGTGCCCGTCTCCTGTCAGGAATTGTCAGTGTCCGGGATCACGTCGACAGATTGAAACACTAACGTCAGTGGACTCGCCGTGAAGCTCAAGTAGTTTCGAGACGTCAAATTTGGGTGCCTTGAGGATCTTGGCCTTACGGATGTAGACGTTTTGTAATGGGTAGATATTGCGAGTGTTCTTCTCGATCTCACGACCGATCGCCTCTGGGACAAACTTTTGCACCAACTCCTTCAAATCACAACTAGATGCCTCCCGGGTCATGATCTCAAACATAGTCTTGCGAATTTCGCGAATTTGGGATGATTGGGCGTAGGTCGTTTTGCGCACCTGGTTTGGACGACGTTTTGTGAAGGCGATGGCAAAGAGGCGGAGAAGGTAGCCGTCCGTGGTCTTAACGTCAACGTGAGCCTCGATGAGGGTTTGCCATTTGCGGACGAGGGAACGGAGTTTGTCTGACGTGAAGTCCATGCCGTGGAAGTTGGTAAGACAGTTCTTGCCCTGCACCTCGTCAATCCGTAGCTTAATTTTTCGGAAGGACTGCTCCTCGTCCTTGTTGAGGTCCGCGAGGGAGACCTCGACGATACGACCTTTTAGCGAGTCATTTGCATTCTCTACGAGACAAAGTCAGTTTAGCGGGAGGTCGGCAGGAAGAACGCGCACTCAATCCCTGAGATCGGTTGACGAGAGTCTTTCCAATGTTCTTGATCTCGAAGGTGGAAGGAGCCTTGATGTCATACCATTCTGAATAAGGATGAGACGGGGGTTTCGCGGGACATGGAGAGACATACCCTTGCGAGAGAAGGGGTCGACGACCTTCTTCTTGATGCCTTTCTTACCCTTGGAGAGACGCTTGTTCTGGGGAGAATTTAGAAGAAGGTAGACAGCTGAACGATATGAGAACTTACTTTCCCTACAGCCATGGTGGTAAACGAAGGGGGCCGGCAGTTGGATTGGCTATGGTGTGGTTGGGTTCGTTAGAGGGTGGCTTAAACCTTATGTCGTGTGCTGTTACAGTCGTTCTCACGCCACACTTCCTAGAACGATGCCACTCACCCGCTCGTCGTTCGAGGCGGCGTGCAGAGCGTTTGTCCAGCGCCGACATGATTGGGTCTGGGTGGAGCACGTCGTGTATGGGTGCATGTACAGAACTGTCCCGCTTCAGAGGCGCTCGGTCCCCACCGACCCACTCGAATCTGCTGATGACCCGGCTGCCGCCCTGCCTGTGCCGAGCCGTCTCACCTGTCATCAGTCGGTCGTGTTCTCTCCGACATTCCAAGTCCCTACTTTCTATTTCTCAGTGTATGACTCATGTACGTGTGACGTCTGCTATCGTTGTCTCTCGTTACGCCTCTCCCTCAGCTGGTTCGCCGGTTGGGTTGACGGAAGTTGTGCACACATTCCTGCTTCGCAAGCATGCTATTGGTGGTATGGAGACAACCGCGTTCTCGATAGGCGACCCAACGTCAAATTTCCCTCTTATCTCGTTTGGCGATCACCCGTCTTTCGGCTCGCAGTGTTGGTACCTGCATCCATGTGAGACAGGCCCTGCCGTCGAGGAGATGCTGGCGGCGCGGTTGGACGAAGGCCCGGAGGAGTGTGCTCAACACGTGCAGTGGTTAGATGCGTGGTTCGTAGTGCTCAATAGTGTAGTCGACCTCGGCCCGTGAATATCACAAGGAAGATCAACCTCGAAAAGTTCGCAGGCATCGCTTCTTGAAGACCGGATCTTTCGATACCGATACCATACCTAACCTGAACGTTGAGCACGTTCCAATCGAGCAGTCTCGGCCAGCCAACTCGTTATCGTGCCGCATCGCATCAGACCACTGTCGGAGTAATTTAATTTTTTATTGCACGATTTAAGACCTTGCAATGATTCTGACACCACATCTCCTCTCTTTCTCCCGCCCCGCTTTCTTGTCTACCTTGTCTCGCTCCATGGTACGTTCTCTCCCTCCTCTTTCCGCCCGCTCTCATCCACATGCAGTCCTCCCACGAAACTGTCATCGTCGCTGCCTCCAGAACCCCAGTTGGTTCGCTTAATGGCTCACTTAAGACCCTGACTGCACCACAACTGGGTGCAATTGCTGTCAAGCATGCTTTTGAGCAGTCAAAGGTCGACCCCGGAGAGGCAGAGGAAATTTACTTCGGTAACGTTGTTCAAGCCGGCGTCGGCCAATCTCCGGCCCGTCAAGTCGCCCTCAGTGCAGGCATGAAGACTTCTTCGGATGCGACCACCATCAACAAGGTTTGCGCGAGCGGCTTGAAGTCCATTATGCTTGCTGCTCAGAGCATCGAGTCTGGCTACAAGAGCGTCGTCGTTGCTGGTGGTATGGAGAGTATGAGCAATGCACCGTGAGTTACGTTTGTACGTTTCCACTTCATCGCTTATTATCATATAACAGCTTCCTTTTACCTCGGACGAGTCCTCTCTTCGGCAAGTTTGAAGTAAGAGACTCTGTCGAAATTGATGGCCTTTGGGATGTCTACAATAACTTTGCTATGGGAAACTGCGCTGAAAGCATTGCTGAGAAGCACGGTATTACCCGGGAATCCATGGATGCACATGCTATAGAGTCATACAAGCGCGCTGATCGGGCATGGAAAGATGGCGTATTTGCCAACGAGATTGCCCCTGTCGTGATAAAGGGAAAGAAAGGAGATACCATAGTGAAGGAGGATGAAGAGTACAAGAAAGTCATATTCGACAAGATTCCCTCTCTCAAGTCTGCGTTCAGGCCTGGTGGCTCAATAACACCGGCCAACTCCTCTAACTTGAATGATGGCGCCTCAGCACTGATCCTCATGTCCGCTGAGAAGGCCAAGGAACTCCGTGTCAAGCCCATCGCAAAGATCGTCTGTGCGTTCACCTCAGCTCAGTCTACTATCAATCAGGCACTGATCCTTTTGCAATAGCGTACGCTGACGCGGGTGTCGAACCCATTGATTTCCCTCTGGCTCCTACTGTCGCACTGCCTCAAGCTCTGAAGAGAGCCAACTTGACCATTGATGACATCGCACGATTTGAGATCAACGAAGCATTTTCAGTCGTCGTTCGTCTTGCGGAGAAGCTACTTCAAATCGACCCTGCAAAGATCAACGTTGACGGGCAAGTTGCCAAACTTGATTATAATGGTTACATGCTGATAAAGCTCATTTAGTGGCGCAGTGGCGCTCGGTCACGCTATCGGAAACTCGGGGGCTCGGATTATTGTCTCACTCGTACATGGTCTGAAAACTGGCGAATATGGTGCGGCCGGTATTTGTAATGGAGTGAGTTGATGCCGCCCCGTCTGTGCTCGGTCCTGACATGTCGCTCTCAGGGTGGTGCTGCATCTGCTCTTGTAATCCAAAAGCTGTGAAGGGGAATGCTTAGCGCTGTACGATTTCTGATTTGAATGATAGTTTTTTCTCATTGAATCCGAAACCTCCATGCTGATCAATCACCGTCTGAGAAAAGCGTAACTCTTCAGGTCCATTCCACTCTCCTCCCAGGCACATGCGCTCACGCTGTAAAGATGTTTATAGCCTTATCTTGCTGTTGAGTTTGGTTGATAACATCTAAACACCGGGTGTTATTGGACAACCTGGTCGTGCGACGACCTAACCAGGGGATAAGAACCCACTACTTGATAGCTATCTTCGTCAGCATACCCGTATTCCCAATGCCAATGTCCTCCGCGTCTGGTGTGTTGAAAAACTCAGAGGACTCTGAGAAGGCTGGTCAACTTCGAGTTGACCCTATCGAGCCTGACGAGAAGTTCGATTCGAGTTTCATCGGCGATACTACAGACGGAGACGAGGCTTTGCAACTCGTTGGTGTGGAAGCCAAAGAGCACTTCAGTGAAGAGTTTAACAGGAAGCTTCGAAGGAAATTGGTACGTACTCGATGGAGGCTAGACATTGATCACGGATTTGATGTATTGCTTGTAGGACTTGGTCATCCCGACTATATCTGCGGCAGTTTACTTCACTCAATACCTGTGCGTCTACATTACCTCCTCGGCATCGTGCACGCTCAGCTGCTTGCATCTAGCGACAAGACTTCTCTGAACTATGCAAGGTACGAGATGCCGTGAACCCAACCCCTTGTACTGAATCATTTTTTGCAGTATCATGGGGTTTCCGATCGTTGGCCAGGTAAAAACCTTCCCGGCTGTCGTATCCCTTGGCTCATCTTTTCTGCAGAACTACAACCTAGTATCCATGGCCTTTTACCTTGGTAGACCTGGAACGTTCCCTACCTGTGCTCTCGTCTGACAGAACACTAGGATACCTTTTTTGGGAGTTTCCTACAGTGTATATTTCTCAGAAATTAAGGTTGGCTAAGTATCTGGGTGAGCGTGCCATCTGCTGGTCCAAACATGATTGCTGATAGCCTCCGAGGTGCCAACATCGTCCTCTGGGGAGTGTTGCTCATGTTGCAAGCATCCACAAACAACTTTGGTGCCTTCTTTGCTCTACGATTCCTTCTTGGTGCGTTTAACTCGGGGTACGATTTTCTACGAACTCCGCTAAAGTAGGTCGACGCTACCTCAGGGATGTGCGAGTCCTGTGTGGCCCCTTGCTTGATTCTGATCATCTCCATGTTTTACAAGAAGGAAGAGCAGGTTCGCTGGGATTCTCAATGATCATGCTCAGACGAAACTTACGATGATGTATCTAGGCTAGCAGGATTTCGTGGTTTTATGTCATGGTCAGGACATCTTAATGTTCGTTCTATAGTCATTATATTCATAATTACATAGAACGCTCTCACGTCGATCTTTGGAGGTTTCGTTGCTTACGTGGGTCGAGCATATATAGCCTTTGGCGACTCTGCTCATGACGACCTTTTACAGGGTATTTCGTTCTACGACGGCAAGGCTATCCCGACATACAAGATTGTTTACTTGCTCCTGGGCGGGTTGGCGATCGTCGTCGGAATCATTGTTCTGATCGGGCTTCCCGATTCCCCTGTTCATGCTCAAATGCTGACTAAAGAGGAACGAATCGCTGCTCTGGAGCGCGTTCGGAATGATCAGGGAGGGACAGAGAACAAGACGATCAAGAAGGAACAGATCATAGAAGCTCTGACGGACATCCGGACGTGGTTGATCGTGTTGTCGACAATGCTCAGTATGTGTCTCAATGATTCGCGTCACGTGGGTTGACCTGTCCTTCAGCGAGTATTCCAAACGGCGCACTAAGCAACTGTGGGTAGTCCTTAGTGGTTACTTTCATTGCGGGCTGACCTTGCTCTCCATCTTAGACAGTAACATTATCATCAAGAACTTCGGGTACACGTATGTCATTACAGATGCTGCGCGTCGATCAGGGCTTTGAAGTAATGAATTCAGATCGAAGCAAACGTTAATATTGTCCACTCCCGGGGGCGCTGTCGGGGCCGCAATGGTCTTGTTTTGTGGCTGGTATTCGGACAGGATGGTATGGCTCACACTTCTCTATCGGTAACCCGGTATCACTGACTAACCCTCATTGTGTTCGCCCAGAACGAACGGATGATGCCCATAGTGATCGCTTTGGTACCCGCAATCGTCGGAACAGGTGAGCAACGACACATGGATGATTGCAACGGACTGATCATTCTGTTTTAAAGCGGTCATGATCGGGCTTCAGGGCTCCGCGCACAAGGGCGTGCTCTTGTTTGGTAACCAGTTCTCTTCCTGTGCCGGTATTTTCCGAACTAATGTTTCCGTCATTCTCAGCATCATACTTGACGTCTACGTTTGGCAGCGCCCTGTCGACTATCTATGCATATAATGCAAGCAACACGAGTGGTCACACCAAAAAGGTACGCAACATTTGTCTTATCGGTTTGTTCCTCTCCCAACGGATGTACTCGTCAAGGTAACGATAAACGCAATGACGATGGCGACCTTTAGCGTGGGCAACATTATCGGCACAGAGATTTTCCAACCAAAGGACGCCCCTGCATACATCCCGGGTAAGACGGCCATCATGGTCATCTTGACCATACAGCTCCTCCTGTCGTTCCTCCTCCGCTGGATCAACCTTCGATTGAATAAGCAACGGCAGCAGCGGCTGGCGGAAGAGAAAGCGCGTCGTGGATGGAGCGATGCAGACGTTCAGCGGGAAAGGGAACGACATGCGTTTGCGGATCTGACGGATAAACAGTAAGTAATGACGTGTTGATGATCCAGCTTCTGTCAATGCATGTGAACCTGACGGGCATTTTTTCAGGAACCTGTTCTTCGTGTACACGGCATAAAGATGTCGTCCGTCATGTAGATGTAATAATACATTTGATGTTTGGGAAAAAGTGCATCAAATATTAAGTACAGCAACGTGAACGAAGACTAGGCCTTCGTTGATATAAGTCTGAGTCCTGTAATACCGTACTATTAGCTCATTTTCTGTTGCAGACGATATAAATCTCATTCAGTTTTTCTCTACAACCAAAAAAGAGGGTCAGTCGCTGTCCGGTGAGGCACAAAAGCACGCGCTACCTTGATAGTTTTCAGATAGCGCTTAACAGCGGCCGGCGCATCCTCCCTGAGCGAGTGCTCGGGCTCCCATGTAGCCTCATCCTCGGCATAACCTTCCCAAAACACATGGAACTCTCGTACTCCATTCACCACCCTATGACCTTTGATGTATTCCACGATGAACTTCTCGACTACCTCCGCTTCTGCTTCTTCCTGAGATTTAATACGAAGAATACCCCGTGATTGGTGGGCCCAAGCCTTGGGGAGTTGTAACTTGCCCAATTTTCCACTTGATTCGAACTGACGATTACTAGGTATCTTTTGATCGCACTTGCGGATGTACTTGTCCAGCTCGCAAAGCGTATGTTCAATGTCGCAGAGCATCACAGGGAGGGAGTCTGGACCCAGGCCGTTGAACTTTAGGCCCAGACGTGCAAAGTGAGCGTCCTGGGTCACCTGCATCCATCGAACAATGTCAACTTCTATGGAGCGAGGAGCTGTTTCTTGGAGGCACCTCTGTAGCCCCCTCCTAGCGCCTAAACCCAACACGACAAAGTCATGCTCGGAAAAGTTCAAGACGTCCGAATAGGACAAGTTCAAGAGCAGCTGATAAGCGGTGAAGTCGCCCATGCTCTTAAACTCTTGCAGGTATTCAAAGACGTCCGCGATATACTCGGCGTCTCGTAACCGGTCGGGCAATTCCTGCATGAGGACCTCCAGGAATGCCAGGTGATTCATAAAGTTCTCTGCAAACCCCAGCAGGGGCGCCGGTTTCTGATACGCTCCGGTGTAGATAGTGATTCCTTTGTCGTACAGGTCCCGAAGAACATTTTCATAATTGGCACGCTTATAGGTCTTCCAGGTCAACGGCTGGATTTTTTTGCGCAGAGTCTCGTACGTCCGGATGCTGGTGTACGTGCTAAAAAGCACAACGCGGAATGTGACTTCTTTGGGTTCCTGGGGACCTTTTTCGATCACCTCCGATACGATATATTGGCTGACCCGATCGAGCACCCGAAAAGTGTTGCAAAACTTGTAGCTCGCGAGGATCCGATCCGATGACCAGCTGTTCGCCACACCGGGTAGAGTCAGACTTTTCCAGACGCGTACGGGTTCACTTACGGAGGAGGGTGGCCCGCGCGACGCTTTTCTTCAATAGCGTGTCTTTCGGCTGCGAGTCGCCAAAAGGTGTCAAACGAAGGTGTCAGGTTGTATTCCCTGTCGCGAAAGGTCACTGTCATTGGGGGAGGAGGGGCGTCGGCAGAGTGGAGTAGAGAGCATGTCTTGGAACGTTTGACGGAACGCGTCGAGACGTAATCGTCCGAGTCTTCGAGGAGAACTTCTGCGTCGCGTTTCATTGGGGGAAGGAAAAAGAAAACGAAAACGAAAACGAAAACGAAATGTCAGAAAACTCGGAGCTTAGCGTAAATACGTAATGTTACGGGCCTTTTCAAACTTGTCATCATGAACGACCGACAGAAGTTCGTCCAGCAATACGTCGACCGACAGAGGGCGTATCTGCCGACGTATACTACCACCGGGCACTTGTTCGACGAACCTCACACTGAGACGCGGGGTGACGATGGATTTGGGTTTGATACCCCCGTTTTGCGTCCACGTGTGCGGGCGAAGAACGATCGCGCTCAGTCCCCGCCTAGGGTACGACTGCGCGATCACGAAGCCGGACGAGCATCGCCTGAGGAAGAACCGTCTGAATCGGAGACTCGAGATCTCACTGTGGGCAAGAAGAGGAAGAAGAAGCCCAAGCCAAAGGAACCCTCGACGCCTATCGGCGACACCGATGACGAACGCGCGGCAAGTATGTTGTCACCTTACGTTCTTTCCATCATCCCTTTGGAAGGTAGTAATCACTCGCCAGGGCTGGCAGATCGCCGCGAGCGCAAGAAGAAGAAACGCGCTATAGTAGATCCTCGAGACGACCGTATCGTGTCTACCACAACATCAAAGGAAGGAAAGGAGAACAGCCAGAAATCGAAGAAACCCGCCGTGTTGGCCCTCTTGTACGGATTTTCTGCCACGAATGTCACCAAAGACAGACTTACGGTCAGTCATTTCTACACGTCTTCGCGTTCGGTACTCTCATGTGCTCGACAGTTGAGACCAGGTGTTTTTAGCAAGGGGGAGGCGTCAACGAAGAAGAAAGTGATCACGAAGGCTTGTACGTATCCTATCGATGTCGCATGCAGTGCTGAACGAAGGCTCAACAGCGAGGAATGAATTATTTTCCGAAACTGAGTTTTTGAATAAGCGGACTGCTAACCTTTTAAATACCCATGACTTGGATGATAACTTGGTTCGCGGCCAGCCCAATTCTCAAGAAACCCGCAAAACGAAACGTACAAAGAAGGATTGTAGATGCACCAAAGGCGCTTTGAAGATATCCCAACCGACAGACACGATAACCGAATCAGAGATCTGGGACATTGAACTACAGAGCAAGCTTCCCTCCTCTGTATGTAATATTTCGACCGAGCCTGCAGGAGCAAATCCTGCTCCCGTCGTCCTCGATGTCCGTGGGGTAGACTGGTCTGCTTCTCTTGACGTGGTAGGGGAAGGACGCCATAGGACCGCGACCCCGGTCTTGTGGATCTCCCAGAGTCCGTCAAGACAGCTTTGTATGGACTCTCCACCTAATCGCGATGCTCAAGCTGCGAACGCTTCATCCCTTCATCCATTCCACTCTGCCTCCCAGGTAGGATGCCGTGTTGCTGACTCACAGCCACAACCTGTAGTACCATCAAAGTATTTCGCCACACCCAAGCCACTCCCGGTGCAGGAGCGCTCCATCCATACTCCACAGATATCAAGATCAAATGATAATCCAAAAACGCTCCATTCTCCAGTCTTTGGCCAGGAACCCGCTGCAAATGCTATGCAGCTATCAAATTCGCAACTAGACAATCCGCAGACACCGAAATCGAACTATGACATCACTGTACCCTTGGATCTTGGTGGCAGCCCAATGATGGATTTACAGACGTTTCGTGGAGCATCTTCACCGGTCAACTCTCTCACGAATGTTCTTCTGGTAACTTTCCGGACCCCGTATGACATGGATGGACGCGATCTCATAGGCCCCAGTTCACCATACGACGAATACCATGGATGCACTAGTATGCCTCGGGAACTTCCAGGAGGACGAGATCACGGCGATTTCGAATGCTCTGGCGTGGAATCTATGAGCAGGTTGGATGAAGACTCGGAGTGCCACGATCCGCAGTGCGGGGACGCCTTGGGGTATTGGTACCGATCTCTGGTCACCTATGACGTCGGTTTCGAAGACACGACTGATCCGTTGGCACCGGAATACGAGGGCGACGACCCGGGATCATTTGGAGAAGCACTGGACGAATGGTTTCATATGGACGTTGCAGGACAAGAGGACGATATGGCCGAATCAATCTTTTCTGATGAAAACGAGAACGCGATAGACTTTTTGGAGGGGCGAGCCTTGTTACATGGTGTGGCAATGGAGGAAGAGAGGCGGAGGTATGTCGGGATGCCAGTGACAGCGCTTGTTCAGGCGGAGATGGACGTCGCAAATCGATTACGGGATCATTGGCAACCGCTGAGACTTTGAAATTTGATGGAACCAGTGCGGCGGTTACAATACATATATTGTACATTGTACACAAGGAAGGGTAAGTATGGAAGAGTCTGTGCGGGCACGAAGCGGCTACATTCTATGAATGACTCGTCCGTTGCGGTCAACTTCCCTACCATGCTCGTCGTAATAGAGCCTGTTATCAGCTGCGCCAAAGAACCAAGGGCCTGAGCGAGTGGTGCTGTTCCTCCTGCGAGGCCCGGAGTCGTCTCTGAAGCTAGAGAAGGAATTATGACGGCTGCGACCGCGGCGATCGTCGTCTCTTTGAGAGTGGGAGTAGTGCTGCTGCTGAGTCGGATAACGGTAATGGGAGTGATGATGGTGGGATTGATCGTCGAGACCAAAGAAGTTGCGGACACGATCGCCGATAGAGAGCGAGCGCTCGCGTGGCTGGTGGTGGGAGTAGTCGTAGCGACTGCGGGAGGGGGGACGAGAGTGGGAGGATTGTGAGTAGTGGGGATGGTGGTGGGAGGTGGTGTTGTGGTGGGCATGGTGGTGGTGAGAGGAATGGGAGGGCACGTGGGTGGAGGAATGGGAGGGCACGTGGGTGGAGTAGTGTGAGCCATGCGAGGGGTGACGGTGTGTGGATTGATGATAATGGCCCGAGTCCTGTAGAGTGGCTGAGTAGGAAGGAGGGAGGGAAGACGCGAGTGCGTACGCTGTGTGCGTAGGCTACGGACGGCTGGTACATTGCACCGAGGTCTGGTCGACCATGGCTGTGTGAGCGATGGTGTGTGGAGTGTCTGCTTGTGCTTCTCGCTCGCTGCTGGGGCACGGCGAGGTAGCTCGGGTGAGAGGGAGAGTACGAAGCCGTGGGAAAGGGATAAGCCATCTTGACCTGCCACATCGACCACCTCGCCCGTCTTTTATACAGGATCGGATCGGTAATCGGACTGACCCATGACCAGGGCACGCATCCTCCTCCGACTCAAACACACGGCTGCTCCTCCACCTCCACCTCCACCTCCACCGCCCTACGCAGCCCCGCCCTTCCACACACATGCATTCTTCTGCGCCCTCGAACGCTCCTTCCCCACCCCCACAGCTCGCAGCCTCATGCGTGCCACCTGCGCCCTCCTCGTCGACCGCATCGGCAGAGTCAAACGCGCAGGCCTCACCATCAAAGACCTCGACAACGTGCGTTCAGTCTTCCCATCCGTCCTTTCATTGACCCCCATCAGCAAGCATACCTTTTCCGGGCCGCGCTTGCCGAGGTGCGTGCAGAACAGGGTGCCCACTCGCGCAGTGAGACCGCAGCCATGCGTACCACCATCACTGCACTTCGCAGGGATGTCGACAGGCTCGACGTCAAGATGAAGGAGGACCTTGGCAACCTCAAGCATGAGTGCGTCTTTCCCTCCGTCGCCCCCTCGCTCCTCCCTCCATCTCCTCTCCAGGATCCAAATGGAGCTTGATACCCGCAAGAACGAGAGCAAGGCCGATCTGAAGCAGAAGAGCATCGCCATCGAGGTATATCTAACCCTCACCTCTCTTCCGTCCCCATCCTCATCCGTTCGTGCAGGAAGTCTTGAACAAGGCCGTCGTCGAGCTCGGCGACCTCCGCGCGAACATGGAGGAGGTAAAGTGGGACAATATGCGCAATGCAGTCGGTAACTACCTCCATTTCCTCGCCCTTTCCTCTCTCACCTTCTCCTAGCATCTCTCGGCGCCTTCCTTCTGCTCATCGTACTCTCCATGGAGCTCTATCATACCAACAGAACGAGGACACCTCCACCCCGACCCCGACCCTCCGAACCCGATGATATGTCCCATTCATAGTACCATGTACATACATGTAGTTACTACTTCATACTAGTCACTTGACCTCGAGCTTCGAGAGCTTGTCCGTAACCTCGTCCTCCCCGTTCCCCTCAGTCGGTTTGCTGACCTCGCTGGATCCGGGTGGCAGCGCCTGTGCAGCACCACTCTCCTCAGCGTTATCGTCGTCGTCGTCGTCTTCCCAGTCGTCTTTGACGACTGCCGCCTTCTCTGCGGCCTTTTTCGCCCTTTGATTTGCCCGCTTCTTTGCATTCTTGTTTGGCGGTGGGGCACCAGCACCTGTTGCCTTCTGTCGTGACTCCGAGGGTGCGACCCAGCCTAGGATGTGCCCCTTGGGAAGGGCGACGGTGTCCATGGCCTGCTGGCGTGTGCCGCGAAAGCGCGAAACGTCCTCCTGGGGTGTGAATCCAGGGCGAATCTTGATCTGCTTGCGAAGGCTGGGTGGTGATGATACGAGCGAGTCGGGCGGGCTAGAGACAGAAGAGACGTACGATCCATCCGGACGTTTAGACTCTGGAATGACGCGCTCTAACGTGCGCGGGTCTACTGCGATCCCCGATGCGGCCTGCTGCGGAAAGAGTGGCGGTTTGGACATGGCAGAGAATTTTCTGACTCGATTTCGGAGTTGAATTCACATCTTATCTTCCTCCTCATGCGCTACGCTGTCTTCGTCACCGGTCCCGCAGGCGCTGGAAAGTCCACCTTTTGCACCTCCTTCGCAACACATCTAAAGCTTTCCAGGCGCACCGCCCACTTCGTCAACCTCGACCCTGCTGCAACAGGCGACGCCTTCGAGTATGAGCCCGCCGTTGACATCAGGGAACTCGTCTCACTCGACGACGTCATGACCGAGATGGCCATGGGCCCAAATGGCGCTCTTGTGTACTGCTTCGAGTGAGTGAGTATCTTCTCGCCCGCGTACACCGCGCGCGCTCATCCCGTCCCCTAGATATCTCTTGGAGAATATCGATTGGCTCGAAGAAGAACTGGGCGGATTCGACGACGACTACCTTATCATCGATTGCCCTGGTCCGTACCATCGCTCATCCTACCCCTCAACAGTGCTCACACGTCCCAGGCCAAATCGAGCTGTATACACATCACCCGTTCCTCCCCTCTCTGGCCCGCACGCTCCAACGAATGGGTATCAGGATCTGCTCCGTGTACCTCCTCGAGTCGCAGTTCATGGAGGATCGTTACAAATTCTTTAGGTACCTTGTCTCTCTCTCCCTCGCTCTCTCTCTTTCCTGACCCCCCCCTTTTTTGTCAGTGGCGTTCTCTCTGCCATGTCTGCCATGGTCAACCTCGAAATACCATGGATAAACGTCATGTCCAAAATGGATCTCGTCTCGCCCTCGCCTTCCTCTGACACCACGCAACCGCGGAATGGTCGCCGTGCGCGTCGAGATATCGCTCGGTATCTCGATCCCGATCCACTCTTACTCGCAAATGCGCGTGACGGACACGACAGAGTGGTCGAAAGAGAGAACAGTCGGTTTCACGAGCTGAACAGGGCCATCGTCCAACTGGTGCAAGCCCTTCTTACCTCCTCTTTCCGTTCTGTGGGCGTTGACAGTCCGTCAGATCGAGGACCACCCTCTCGTTTCGTTCTTGCCTCTAGACCTCACGTCGACCGAGTCTCTCGAGGTTGTTGTCAGTCACATTGATTTTACAATGCAGTATGGCGAGGACGAGGAGCCAAAAGAGGTATGTTGGTTCCAATGCAGATGCTGTTCGTGCTGATGGACACTGGAAACCAGCCGCGCGACCTAGATGAGGGTGATTTTGCGGACATGGAGTAGTGGATGTATACAGTTGTCGTTACGTACTTTTTAGAAGTTTAAACATGACCATCGTCGGGATCGGTGTCGACCTATTGCATGTGCCGCGCATGGCCGCGCTCATCCGTCGAAGAGGAACAAGCAAGATCGCCTCGCGCATTCTCAGTCCGTTGGAACGAGACGCTTTCCATCAGAATCTGGATGGACCCGTAGTGCAGTCCTTGGGAGTCCGGTGAGTCCTCCTTGGTCGCATCTGTGTCCCTTTTTTCATAACGAGCATCACAGATGGGCGGTAAAGGAGGCTGCGTACAAGGCATTGTATCCACTCCGGCCGACGTGGAAAGACCTCACATACACCGCGTTCGACCTTCGTGCGGGAGCCAAGCCCAATCTCGTCTTACATGCCAACGGCGAAGACATTGTCCCGCGACTTCACGTGTCGGTCAGCCACGACGGAGAGTACATCCTCGCATACGTCGTCGCCGAGAGGTCCATGCCAACATAATTATATACACGCGACTTCAGTCTACGCTATCTAATGTTTTCTCGCTCGACGGTTGTTCGGGCCACCAGTCGGGCCACCAAGGTTCTACTTTCCACTTTGCACCGTCGGTAGCGTCGGGTTCACTTGCATACAAGGCGACGTCCGGACGCATATGGTCTAACCGAAGGAGAGCAAGGCCGACGGCGGTACCAGGCCCCACGGACGGCGTGGTGACCGAAGACAGGAGGGTGGACGTCCCCCGGAGACGGGGTGCTGCATCGGACCGAGGGACGACGGAGGGTTTGATGGAGGAGTGCAATGACGGCGCCGCGCTCACGGAGGATATTGGAGACAGCGCGACGGGGAGGATTCGTTTGCGTATCACGCCAGTATGATAAGTCCGTACTGTGAGCTCCTGTCCTACGTAGCACCCCTTGCGAAAGTCGACTGCAAAAAACATCAACACCGAGCGGACGTGGGATCGATGAAAAAGACGCACGTCCACCCATGACATCGAGGTTCGACTCGATGGGAAAGGCGTGTAGAGGGGGGATGTCGTCGGTGCCTTCTGGCACGCCGTGAATGATCCTATGTAGGGTGTATGCGTCTGGCGGCAGTACGTCGTGGGTCGACGCTTCCTGCGCTGTACGGGGACGGGGTGGTAAGTAGGACGACAAAAAGGGGGATGTCACGGACGTCGGTCTCCTTTGGGGACGAGCAGTCGACGACCCATGCCGGGTGCGCGGCGGTCGAGAATGACACCATGCTCGATGCCCCAAGGCGCGGCGGAGGGATCGGGCCATACGGGCTCGACGGCACCACTTGGGGCCCAATGCCAGGATGGGTGTTTGTGGAGATGAGGGGGTTCACCCCATGCGGCCCACACGTCCCATTCTTCGGTCACGTCGCGAATGCGGACCTTGGAACGGAGGACGAAGCGCTTGAGGAGGGAGGGGAGGGGAGGAGACTCGGAGGTGGAGGGGTCATGGTCTATGATGTAGGTGGGGGACGGTGAGGAGGGGGAGGTGAAGAGGAAGACGTCGTGGAGGACGCGGCCCTGGTGTCGGTTGACGGTCAGCGGAGGGCGGGAGACGACGAGTCGGGTGTTACCTGAGCGTGGAGGAAGGCAGTGTAGGAGGGTGTGCCGCGGAGGTTGTTTGCGAGGAGCCCGTTGAGGAAGCGGGTCGCGTCGGTGCCGGAGACGGCGAGGAGGGCGCGGCGGGGAACGGGCGCGACGGCGGGGGAGGTGCGCGCGAGACCGGAGAGACGGAGGGAGAGTGACATGATGTCGCGTGGGATTACTACGCTCAGTTCCGTCATGTCATCGTCGTGCTCAGAGTTGCTCGGTGCGCTGAAAGCGTGTCTTCTTGAGTCAGACTGCGTTCGAAAAGACGGACGACTACCGTCGGAATGTCTCAAACATCATACGGACGAGCTACCAGAGGCTTGTCAGCATCTGAGACTTGCTACGTATGAATGCAAACGCAACATGGTGCGTTGCATCGTCAGGACGAGAATATGGCTGACTCGGATGGATAGCTGGACATGCGAAAGAGATTTCGGGGCAATACGGTCGGGTTGGAGACGGAGAAGGCGGGGGACAGGCAGGCGAAATAGTGCGGAACAGGTGATCCAGTGTGTTGGCTATGGGTTATCTGAATCGCATTTTCTTGTAGATAGAATGGTCTACGGTCCATACCCCGGACAGTTTCCAATGTATGATTCGTTTGTCTCCCTCGTTTCTTTCTTCTCGATGCTCATGGCATGGGAGCTAGTCGTGCGAGTGCATCTCATGCCACAAACCATGATTTGTGAGAGTGTATAAGGTCCCCTGGCCAAACACCGAAACCAGGAACATTCAATAGACTTGTGACCGCAATTTTCGAACACAATTGACTGGAGAAGATCAACGAAAGTCGTTTCTTGATCGTGTCCCATGTCAGCTTCGGGCCGCAAAGATGGCCAAGCTGTGCTTCCACGCTCGAGGTCATTAGCAAGCATATTAGCAAGGACTTCGGACACATGACCGAGCCTCCGGTGCCATTTATAAATTGAATCTTTCCTTTCCCGCTCTCCCATCTTCACAGCGATGTCGAAACTTCAGCTTTACACTGCGGCCACCCCCAACGGACACAAGGTATCCATCCTCCTCGAAGAGCTTAGGGCTGTCTACGGTGACGTCGTAGACTACAAGTGAGCACTCTCGTATCGGCCAAGGACGTTCGTTTAATTACTTCCGCATAGTGTCGAGAAGATCGACCTGCCCACCAACCGCCAAAAGGAGCCCTGGTTCATCGCTCTCAACCCCAACGGTCGCATCCCCCTCCTAGTTGACCACGACCACAAGCCCGAGCCTTTCCCCGTTTTTGAAAGTGCTGCCATCCTGCTCTACCTTGTACGCAAGTACGACACCGACGGCATCTTCTCCTTCCCCGCTGGAAGCGACGACGAGAGTGTCATGCTCCAGTGGATCTTCTTTGCCGTAAGTCCTGACATCCGCACTACTCTCATTCAACTTATCCATCCCATACATAGCACGGCGGAGTCGGGCCGATGCAGGGCCAGGGTGCGTCTCGTTCCTTTCCTTGCACCGGGCTCTCATTCACGCGCTGTCCGCAGCACACCATTTTAGAAAATTTGCCCCAGTGGACGTCCCGTACGGAAAGAAGCGTGCGTCGTGACGACATCCTCACCTCGTATGAGCTGACTCCGTTTCAGGCTACACCGATGAGACAGCTCGTCTCTACGGCGTGCTCAACATCCGCCTCCAGGATCGCGAATACCTCGCTGGCGCAGGTAAGGGAAAGCTGACGATTGCGGACCTCAACGTGTTGCCTTGGTACGTCGACCATCTGATACTGCCGGATATCATCTCAGGTATTGTCGTCAGGGTTCGGCTCCATGAAGGTGCCGGGGTCGACCTCGACGCATATCCTAATACCAAGGTTGGCGTCCAACCTGTACTGTGGGCCACGGGACTAATTCGCTCTTCACATAGGCGTGGGTGGAGCGCCTCGTAGCAAGGCCCGCAGTGTCAACTGGCCTCCAGATACCCAAGCGTGAAGCTTGATATCGTAGTGTAGCCGAAATGAAGTTGTAGCACAAACATGTGACTGATAATGATAAGATCGCCAAACTACGACATCAGGGATGGCTCAGGTATCGACAGCGTATATTTCTGCGTCTGCTAATCGGTTCAGCCACGTTGCACATGTCTCGCCTGACTCGACCCTCGTCGCGTTCGGAGCAGGCCATCTCGTGGCCCTCTGGACGGTCGACGCGGACAGAGGCATTCACGAAACCCTTGCAGCACACGAAGGGCTCGTTACTTGTGTCCGATTTCTGTGCAAAGACTGCCTCGCAAGCGCAGACGACAAGGGGCACGTTCGCTTCTGGCACAGGTCTGACTCGAACGTATGACTCCTCCATCCATGCCTGATGCATCCGAGTCACTGACACGATCGGCATCAGTGGAAAAACATCCTCACTCTGCATGCACACTCTCAACGCATCTCTGCATTGTCGCTCTCAGCGGGTCTCATGGTCACGGGCAGCTCCGACTCGTCCGTCAAGATATGGTCCATCGAGCAACAAAAAGAAACTCGTGCGCAAACAGTTCCTACTTTCTGAAAAACTCAAAGGCCTGACCGGACTACCTCGCAGTCATCGTCGAAATGACGCAGGTCGTCTCACTCCAGGGAAAGTACCCGCTCGCGCTCGCAACCGCGACGCTCCCCCACTCACAAGGTCCGTTCGTGCTCGAGATCTCAAAGAAAGAAAGAGTTGATCGTGTGTCGAAACAGCCACTCTCCTCGCCATCGCTGGGACGGACAAAAATGTACATATTTGGACTCGGTCAGAGAGCAGCGTGCGTCCCGCTCACTCAGCGTCCATCATCGCTTTATCCGACGACCACTGGCAGTTCGTCCGCTCCGTCGTCCTCCCCGGTCATGAAGATTGGGTGCGCGCTCTGGCATTCTGTGGGTCGACGACATCTTCAGGGTCCCCTTCCGACGACCAACTTGTACTCGCATCGGGCTCTCAGGATGGGACGATCAGATTATGGAACATCAGTGCGATAAAGAACCAGACCAACGGGACTCAAGATACGACCGCGCTCGACGACGACTTGCTGGACGCCTTTGAAGCGTCGCTTGTAGATCCTACGGAGGGTGAAGAAGGCGGGAAGCAGATTTCTCTCAAGCGTCACGTTTTGACTGTGAAATCCAAGGACTTTGGGTCTGTCTTCTTTATTTTTGTTCACGACGGTGACCGAGCTTTCGGGGGAAAAGAGCACGACAATATGCTATAACATTCGATGCGCTGCTCGTCGGACATGAAGCTGGCGTGACATCGCTAGCATGGGCGCCAAGTGCATCGTCACTGCAAACTCTTTTATCGAGCTCGACGGATTCCTCTCTCATTCTGTGGTCTCCAAGTCAAACCTTGCATTCGGCGTTGTCCAGCGATGTCACGGCCGGTTCGATATGGATCAATCGACAACGGTTCGGTGATGTTGGTGGGCAACGCCTCGGAGGGTTTGTTGGCGGACTTTGGGCGAGAACATCGCAAGGTGATGAGGTATTGAGCTGGGGATGGAATGGAGGATGGAGACGCTGGCGATCTGAGCATGCGGCACAAGGCAATCCAGATACCGTGCAATGGAGAGAAATTGGTGCCATCACTGGACACAGCGGACCGGTCAAGGATCTCGACTGGAGTCCTGCTGGAGAATATATCATCTCAGTTGGGTAAGTCAACTCAGAACCAAGATATTTGCGTCTGCCTAGCTAAGTGAGTTAGGTTGGATCAGACGACCCGGGTTCACGGTGCCTTCCCTGTGCCCGCCTCAACCTCACGTTCTTCGAGCGTGTGGCACGAACTGGCGCGTCCCCAAGTGCATGGATACGACCTCGTGGGTGTTACCTGGCTTGGTCCATGGACGTTCGCAAGCGTCGCAGACGAAAAGGTCGCCCGTGTTTTCGAGGCTCCTCGAGGCTTCGTGGAGACCATTCTGAAGTTGGGTGTTCGCGGTGTCGCGGAAAGTAGCGTAAGTATCTCTGATAGAAGAACACGTACAAGCATGTTGACATTCACTAGCAAAATCGGCCGATCGCAGCGAGTGTACCACCACTGGGGCTATCCAACAAGGCCATTAGCGAGGGTCTGACCACCTTTATCTCGAGTTACCATCCAACCATTTTTACATTCTGTCAACAGCACCGGTTCAGTTAGACGCGTCGCGGCCGGATCGACGCCCGTTTGAAGGTGAACTGTCAGCTACGACGCTTTGGCCAGAAGTGGAGAAGGTCTTTGGCCACGGTTACGAGGTAATGGCACACCTTTTTTGAAAACTGTGTATTGAATGCATTCGTTGACCAGTCGATCACCATTGCGTCATCCAATGCTCGCGATCTGCTGGCTACCGCTTGCAAGGCTACTTCTGCACAACACGCTGTCGTTCGTGTGTACTCAACGTCGACGTACCAACCGTTTGGCCTGCCATTGGAAGGCCACGCGCTGACGGTCACACGCGTCGCATTCAGCCCGGACGATCGGTACGTGGTCACGGTCAGTCGCGATCGAACTTGGCGGTCGTTTGAGAAGCAAGACGACGGTACGTGACCTTCGTGCATCGGTGGTCGTTTACAGATCCCCATCTCATTTTCATCTTCATTTTGTTCGGTAGGCTATTATCCCGTCGCGGCAGACAAGTCACATGCGCGCATCATCTGGGATTGTGCGTGGAGCCTCGAGGGGGATGTATTCGCCACCGCTTCGCGAGATAAGACGGTGAGGATCTGTTTTAAAAACAATATATATCTGATGTGCTCGTTGTGTTAGGTGAAAATTTGGTCTCCAGGACCAGCGGCGGGCGAAGGGGGCGACCGCAGTGGCTTGGAGAAGGGCTGGCCCGTGCTTGCTACGCTCAAGTTTGCGGAAGCGGCGACCGCGGTCGCCTTTTGTTCGCTGGACACCACGAGGTGAGGTGTTCAAGTCTCCAATTTTTGTCTGTTTGTTTGTCTACCGTCTAACGAATCGGCGGATGCAGGAGGTTGCTCGCCGTCGGCTTGGAAACGGGCGAGATCATCATCCATCGTAACATGATCGCTACTCCGGCAAAATGGGAGGTGTATTGTTCGATTCCCGTCGGGTATGGCCCTCGTCTTCCGTGTAGAATGAGACTTGAAAGTTATTTGATCGCAGTGTTGCCCACATGGATCAGATCCATAGGCTGGCATGGCAGTCTACAAAGGAACTCGGAGAAAAACGTCTTGCGTCGTGCAGTGAGGACGGTACGCTCAAGATACTGGTGGTCCAATGTGGATGAATAAAGTTATGTATCCAAGCCGACAGGAGAGGAAAGTCAGATAAGCAAATCATGTATGTAACACAGTATACGCAAAGGAAAGACATAGCAAAAGAGAGACTTATGCTATACAGTGGTAAGGATAGACGAGACAATGTATCAGGACAAGTACGTAGTAAGAGTAAACAAAGATCAGGAAAGTGAGTACGGAAACAGTTTCGTTTGCATGATCGTGAGTTAGGGAGTACCAGATATACGGGTATACGTAGAACGAATCAGTGACCACGAGGTTGCTTGTATGTTGGTTGATATAATAGCACTGATGGGTGTGAATAAGCAAAACCAGGACCGTCATCTTCGAAGCGGCCTGTGCACGTAGGGATACAAGAATATCTCCAAAGTCTGAAAATTTAAACAATATCGCGAAGACTCATCGGAACTTCAGGCTGTGATAGCGAGTTAATGTGTTTTGCCCAGGTGATGGCAAAAACAAAAGCACGTACGCATTTTATCCTGCAGAATGACGTACGGTGAGCGATGTTCGTGGGACTGAATCAGGATACTTACTTGTAGAAACATTCGATGGAACGCAGCATTTCTACATCACCGCCCGTAGCCGTCACGAAATTTATGATGACACCTGCACGTGCATAACTTGACGCGATAGCGGGAACGACACTTTCAAAAACGTTGACGTGAGAGTGGCCAAAGGGAATAATAGTTGCCTACCGATGTGCATACTCTTCCACCGCTTTGGGCAGATCTAGGATGTCCTTAGTACAAAGAAAGTCGATGTTGGTTGGAAAATACCATAGTTGATGATGAGAGGCACGTGTGATATTTCTGGGATCTTGACTTGAACGTCGTTGACAACCAACACCTTGGTCACTGATTGCCTCATCATAGCTGAAGCAGAACTTCTAAACTTGTTCAAAGCTGCCAATTTGGATCCAGCATTCATTTCCCCATGCTAAATAAGGAAGCAGATCAGCATGGTAAGAACAGTAATCCGACGGGACTCACAAGCGGAACCGCTTCCAATCCACGATTCACTAGCTTATATACAACTGATTCCAAGGCATTCATCCCACCAACGTGAACGATAGCTTGGCCAACCTCGACGTCATCAAAGATGTCAGCCAATGCGTCCAACTTCCACTCTCGAGCTTGGGCAGTTTCCACGCTTGAAGCGCCCCTACCTGAGCCGATAATTCCATGACCGCCGCCCTGTGGACCGGCATTCGTGGAATCCGCACGGCCACCAGCGGTGAAAGCGAGGTACAAGTAAAACTGTCGCAAACCCCGGGAACCCTGGTTCGTCTCACTACTCGTGACGTTCCCGTCTCGGCGCACGAGGACCCGAACGGGTTCCCTGAGTTGGATGGCCGTCGCAAGGTTCAAGACGTCTTGAGGTACGGTATTCGAAAATAGGGCGGTTTGACGCTCGATCATCGCTGGGTTGCCTAACATATCGTTCGGGGGTGACGGAGGAATGGTAGAATATCTCCGGACAGAGTTTGCTACCCCTGCCATTTGGTTGTTGGTGTCGAACGAGGCGAATGGCGATTGTCCTGAACCATTGGAACCCGGTGTTGGAGTGCTCGGACCCACAGGACGGGACCTAGGAGGAGGAAGTAGCTTGACGATGTTGAAAACATATTCGTGCAGATTTCGAGCAATTAGCTGGTCGACTTCGTCAAGCACCAGGAAACGAACTTCTGAACCCGTGAGACCCCCTGGGGAAGTAAAGAGTGCGTGCAATTTTTGTGGTGTTCCGCAAATAACGTGTGGCATATTTTGTTGCAAAAGGCGCAGCTCTTGTGCGACGTCATTCGTATTTGTTGAGGTGCCCACTCCCAGCGCTGATCGAATACCAATGGGTCCTCCCAAATCCCGAATCATTCGCTGGGCTTGTGTCGCCTGATCTACGGTGGTGGATATCATTACAGCGAGCGGGCCTCTGTTGGGTGGTCTACCCGCTGTATTAACCACAGCAACCTGAATGGCAGGTATAACATATGCAGCGATGCGCTCTTGTGTCGGAGGAGCCTGTGCGATGATGTCGGAACCTCGAAGGAGGAAAGGAAGTGCGCGTTGTTGAATCTTATTGGGTGGGCCAACGCTAACGACCAACTACATTAGCCCTGGATAGAGAAGTCGTGTGATAAGTTGGATCACCCAAATTTGCTCAGTGAGCGAAGTAAGTCCGGTGCGAGGTTCAACTGTTCCCATTTGGAGATCACGGGACCAGCGTCGCGAGAACTGCCTGACCATTCAGCCCCTTGCCCATCTACGGTCTGCAAGCACTGGATCAGCACCGCTTTGAGAATATGGGGGGTTCGCACGAACCGATTCTCTGCGCAGCAGCCCTCCAGTCACGGATCGGCGCTTATTGAGAGCCGGATCACTACGTCCGAAGGATGCGACGTTATCGGCTCTCATGGGTAACTCAAGGTTTCCTGCAGACCAGGTTCGCATTGGAGGGTTAGGGATACGAGGAGGAGCCCTCAATTCTGGTCGATTGGGTAGTCCATGTGCAGTCAACGTGGGATTAGGTGGAATATTGGCTCCGAACTGTTGACCTGGCAGAATATCCGGTGTATGAGGGGTAAGCCGACCAAGCGTAGCCGCACCCTGGATGTGCTGTTGCGTTTGCAACGCGAGAAGCTGACCGACGGACGTGGTCAAGGTATTTAATCGCTGTGATATCTGGGTAATATCGTCGGGTGGTGGGGATTGGTTTGGGGCAATTGCCGCACTAAAAGATGCTCGTGGAATAGCCAAGGAGGCAGCGGAGTGACCCCCAGCGGGTGCGAATGGATCCTTGAATTCTGGCTGTGAACCACCGGCTTGCGACATATTGTTGAGGGAACGCTCTATAAGCAAATCGACTTTGCGGTGGACATCACGGAGTTCACGTCGAACCTCCTGAGTGACGAACTCGCATCGCAATAGACGCTCGATGAGGTCTTGGATGAGAGGCGATGTTTTGAAATGAGCATCAATGTTCTGCGGGAACTCTCCACCCGAAGTAAACTGACTGCCGGAATCTAGAGATGAAACAGGAGAAGCAGATACAAATGGACCATTGGTATTGAAGGATAATGAACGAGAAAAGCTGTTCATTATGTTAACCGAGGGCGTATGTATGTGACCCCTAGCTTGTGGGACAGGTGCAGAGAAATACGGGGAACCTGTAGGCGCCTGTGCTCCTTCATCAGCGGAAAGTGATCCGTGTGTATCGTCTGCTTCTGGCAGAGATTCCAAGTTCCCAATAACGCTCATCTCACGAGCACGATGAAGATTGGGTGCTCTGTCGAAGTCAGGATGATGGGAGGA
This sequence comes from Rossbeevera pachydermis, assembly GCA_038090155.1. NCBI lineage: Eukaryota > Fungi > Basidiomycota > Agaricomycetes > Boletales > Boletaceae > Leccinum > Leccinum pachyderme. Next base: position 93,767 of record JBBPME010000008.1, read on the forward strand.
TGATGGGACATCAGGAACGGTTGGCGATGGTTGAAAACGCATGTCGGATTGGCGTTCCCGGTTCTCGTTATCCTGTACGGCAGCTGGGGAGGAGCGCACGGACCTATGTTCGACGGGAGATGTGGAAAACGCAGGGACGGACGCTAGCCGATCCTGTTGTCGGTGGGGTGTGGGAACTGCAAGACCAAAGGCACTTGAGCCAGCATCGTCTTCCCCGACACGCATGCTGCCGGGGAAGAAGGGGGTAGATGCTGGATTCAAAGCTGCGGTTTTTGCCATTGCAGGCGAAGATCCAAAGAATGACAAGGGAGCAAAGACTGGGTACGAGGTCGGACCGAGATTCTGTTTCGAAGACGAATTTGTACAACGGATCTGATCTCACCTGCACACGATGTAACTCAGGCCAGTTCCATGCAGACGGTGAGGACAACGAAAGTTCTGCGAGGAATCCGGACGGTGTTGGTGCTGGGGGCGAAGACTGGGTTGACACAAGCCCTCGCAGGGCAAGTCGGAGGAATGCGTCGTCGCCAGAGAATTCGAGACCAAACCTATTTAGCCGGTTCACAATGTGCGAAAGTGGCACTGGCTATGTCCGCGACGTTTCCGACATATGAATATAACCTATTATGCATACTAAAATAAAACCAATATACATGTTACATGATAGCTCCCTGGAACGAGATACCCATGGCCCGGAATGCCTTGCGCGGCTTTCGCCCGTTTTCTTCGTGCTGGGGATCAAGGAGGGCTGTACGCTCGATTTGAAGTGACCTGGTGCGGCGAGTCAACACGCGGCCGGATATCGTTCTGGAATGTCCTACCTGAGTGCGCTCTGTTGAGCACGATGCACGTCTGGTGGTTCCAACCTCGCGAGGTAATCGTCCAGACGCTTGCCAATCTTCTCCCGGACTTCAGGGAGATCGGATATGGTCACCGAAACCTGAACAAAATGATTTGGCACTGGCATGTGCCGCAAAACAAGCAGCAAACTCACTGTGAGTTCACGTCCTGCCAGAGTCGCGCCGTTCTTGCAAGCGTCATGTCGGGCCATTTTTGTTTCGAAGATGATGATACCATACTGTCTAACTTTCATATTCTGGTGGTAGTTAGCAGGGGGAGGTTTAATTGTCATGGCCACGCCACCACAGCAGTGGATTTTGGCGGATAGAATAGGGCCGTAGCGGGTGAAACAGGATTTCAACACTTCCTCGTCGACCTCGGGGCCAATCTAATGGCTCATTAGCGATCGGAGCCGACAACAGAATGAATGAGGTAGCGCACGTTTCCCACATATGCGACACAGGGTTCCACCCATTTTTTGGTATGCTTATGACGTTTTGCAGCATCTTTGACTTTGACCACGACTTTTGTCTTATCTAGCCTGTGAACAGCAGGAGCACGACGGGGGGGCACGTGCAATTTTCGAGGCCGGATGGTACTTGGCACAGTGGCACGCTTGACAATATTCAGCATCAGTACACCTGCTCGGTCGGCCTTGACGCAGAAGGGCCCACCGGTTTAGAGACATCCGGGGAGGGTGCAGCAGAGATAGTTGAAGCTAGAGAAGAGGTCGGACAACGAAACTTGGCCATATGGATGTTGTAGGTGGTTTTCGAGAGATGATTTGCGGGTTTCAGGATAAGAAAACAGAACTCGGGCGGGCCTTTTGAAGGGCGCGGTGTAGTCAGAGAGGGACATGGTGCTTTGAATACACCGATCGGGGAAACAATGGCTAGAATGTTTGTGTGGGCGTGCACGAGGCTTGTCCCACGACATTCTTTCGCTTTGACATGGCTGCCCGGGACACATCTCGACTGTACCGCGGTGTAGCGAGAGAAATTGCCAGAGCGGTGAATATGGATCTTGTCACCGCTTTGGTGGTATGACCTGACATGTCCATTTTGCAGAGCATCTCGCCAAGGACGCAGAGGAACAAAGAAATATCCAACAGCTTCCGAAGCGTGTTCGAGAAATATCGATCCAGTAAACGCGAGTCGTTCGGTTATGATGTGGAAAACCTTGTGACCTTCATGCGCTCGCAGAGGGAGTACAAGGTGACGGTCATTGGCGTCGTCCGGCTTCGAGCTGACCAGTTGACCGTGCAGGCGCTGCTGGAGAGATACAATCCACTGATCGACCTCACTGCGGACGAGAGAATAGAGGCTACCGCGCGGAGGGTGGGACTGAACATGCCTGTGACTCGAGAATGACTAGTATAGATATGTTAGCTCGTTACCGTCGTACCGGGATGTCGTCGTTCTCCACGCAGGTGCTCAAATGTGATCCCGCCTCGATATCCTTCGATCCCGACGGTCAGCCACGCGTCGCCTCCCAACACACTCTCGCCGCTCTTCGCACCGCGTCCCGCCATCTCGCCGACCTCCAGCCCGTCGCATTCCCGACAGAGACCGTCTACGGCCTCGCCGCCCTCGCCCTCAATGCAGAAGCCGCCTCTCGCATATTCTCAATCAAAGGCCGTCCCGCCGACAACCCTCTCATTGTCCATGTCTCTTCCCAGAACATGCTCCACTCCCTCCTTCCACCCAATTTCCTCATTCCTTCCTCATACCAGATACTGATCAATGCCTTCTGGCCCGGCCCTCTCACTCTCCTCTTTCCGAGCGACACCACAAAGATACCCAGCATCATCACCGCAAATCACCCTACTGTCGCTGTTAGGATGCCTTCCCATCCAGTCTCGCGCGCCCTCATTGCCATTTCCAACGCCCCCCTGGCTGCCCCAAGTGCCAACTCTTCGGGCAAACCAAGTCCTACCCGCGCCGAACATGTTTTTCGTGATCTCAACAGCAAAGTCGGTCTCATTCTAGATGGCGGGCCCTGCGATGTTGGGCTTGAGAGCACTGTCCTAGATGGCCTCCACGAAGACGGCAATATTCGTGTCCTCAGACCAGGAGGCATCACAACAGAGCAGATAGAAGAAGCACTCGACCTTGGTTTCTCTGGTCGTTCGATACCCAGAGTTCTCATTCATCGTCGCGATTTCACTGACGATGCCATCGAGCAAGCCCCCACCACACCAGGCATGAAATATCGTCACTATGCCCCAGCCGTTCCCGTAACGCTATTGCGTTCGGCCTCTCACCTCTCGGTTGATGCACATGCCATCTCCCCATCCACACTTCTCGCATCTCTCAAAGATTATACACCTGCAAGTTCGCCTCCGAAGGTGGGGTTGTTGGCTCCGTCTGAGTCTACTCTAGCAAAGACCCTTCTCGGAGATCCGGCAATTCAGTGGCACCGCTATGCTCTGGGGTCTATATCTGAGCTGGCTACCATCGCTCAACGTCTTTTTGATGGATTTTTAACATTAGAGCAGGAGGGTGTTGACCTCATTCTCATAGAAGAAGTTCCAGAGAATAACGAAGGGTTAGCAATAATGAATCGGGTTAACAAGGCGGCTGGCGAAACTCGTTGGATTACTCCAGATCTCACATAAATATTCATGTACGTCATCTCTCTCATCCCATTTGGCAACGTGGTCAACAAAGTTCACAGAGATGATAATACCTGTTTCACCACTCGATTAGAATGAATCCATTGTTATTCTATAACACTACGCTTCCGCTAAATATGACCAGCTGGAAGATGATATTTGTATGGGAGCACTAATATGCCATTCGCTTGACGTCCCACCCTATGCTTTCTTCCTCCACCCCACACAGTGATTGCCGACAGAACCACAAGTCTGGTTACGCGAATGCACTACTGATGAGTCAGAATCGTCATCCAAGTCCGCAAGGCCAGATGCAAATGTCGTACCCGCGGCTGCAGCGTGTCACCGCAAGCTTCCGAGCTTGCTCTGTCCTAGCACGTGGTTTATGTCTTTCAGCAAGATCCCTGTCTACTTTATCCAACCTGCCTTTCATCACAATATCACGATCGCAGGCAATTGCGAAGGTCTTGCTGCGACGATTCCCTCACCCGATCCCTATAAAGGGTTCTCCGGAATTATTGAAGACCTCATTTTACATCCCGCCGTACCGTCTGGACGCTTACGGCCACTTTAATTCTATCCAGCTCTAGCTGATCTGAATCGGTCAGCTATGCATTTTCGGTTCTGTGTGTGGCCACTGAATCATGTTTGCCCTTAGTATACATTCACCAACGATCGTCGCTCCTTTGCTATGGAACAACGCGCCGATAAACGCGACACATCTAACCGTATTCCTCGGCCTCCCAATGCGTTCATGTTGTATCGTTCTGATTTTCTCAAGAGACGAGCGATACCCCCAGAAATAGAAAAACGTCAACAGAACCTCAGCCGTATTGCTGGTCAATGCTGGAACATGCTCCCAGATGCTGAAAAGGCTGTCTGGCACAACAAATCAGCGGCTATTCGTGCAGAGTACCACGCTAGATGCTCTTCCCGCAAGCCCGGACTTATCCACAGGGAAACAAACAAACCCTTTGTGGAGGATAAAAGGAAAGGCAACGCCGCCGGACATCCTTTGAGCCCAAACAGTCGATCACGTCCGCGTAGAACGCGTCCGTACAAGTCTCCATACTGCGAAGGCATGTTTGCTGCTCTCTATGATTCGAAAGTTTCCTCCTCAATGTCTCAAACCCCCCTGCTTCCTCCCGCCTCTGCTTTGGAGTCACCTTTATCTACGAGCACAACCCTATCCCAACCCACATCTCCTCGTTTACTGCCTCTGTTTCCTTCACGTGTGTATTCCGTTTGGAACGACACGCCCTCCGTCATCTATCAGAACCCGGCGACCCCGAGGAACAAGATCAGCCACGCGCCACACTCATCGGAGTCCGGAGCTAACTCCAAAGAGATTGTATGTATACTAACCAAGGTACGAAAGCCCTTTCAGACATTTGCGAGGCCATACCCCACACTTTGAGCAAATACCCTTGCAACTTGTGTGCTGCCTCGACCTCATTTTGAGTAGCTAGCGTGGAAACCCACTTTTCTAACTCAACACAGTGGTCAGATATGTTCTCTCCTGACGGACACCCTCTAGTAGTGAACGATTTTAATCAGCCATCGACCACTTTACAACTCACTCTTTTGGAACTGTATTTATTGACGACCGTGACAATCCTGTAATGTGACGTTGGTGTGACATGCCACACAAGGAAGTGATCAAAAACTTTGAAGCCTGCAAAATGACGCGTAAGGCCACAAAGGCAAGGCCAAAATACGACGAACTGACCGCAGACGACCTTCTCAAATTACAGGAAGGTTTTCCTTCAAAGAAAATCCGACTTTCTGCCGCTGCCTCTGTCGACTCTGCAAGAAGTGATGAATCATCGGACTCTGCCGCATCTAGAGACGGTTCGTCAGATCAAGAGGTCTCTCAAGAAGACGTTGACTCTGTTCTGGATCAATTAAATGACGAGCAGTATCGTCCAGAGCTGGGAGGAACCATCGAGGACGGCGACCGTCTCAAACTGTCGCGCCCTACGAATTCAATCTCGACATCCGCACCAAGACCAGCTAGAATTCCAGAGGATTCGATTAGGTCCTTCAGTAACATGGGAATTTCGTCGGCACTGGAAGGTGCCCTTCATCGCATGTCCATCCACACACCCACTGAAATCCAAGCCACCTGTATACCACCAATTTTGGCAGGTGCGAACTGGTGGTCATAGAACTTTACTCGGCCATTTCATTGATATTGCCTCCTTGCAGGGAGGGATTGCATTGGACATGCTAAAACGGGCTCGGGAAAGACTATTGCGTTCGCTATTCCTATCCTTCAAAAGCTATCTCGTGATCCGTATGGAATCTTTGCCCTTGTTCTCACCCCGACGCGGTATGTGAAATCCGATTCGACTAGATGGTACAGTGATTGAGCTTGAAATTATATAGCGAGCTTGCGTTTCAGATATCGGAACAATTTGCCGTGCTTGGAGCCTCGCTCAGTATCCGTACAGCAGTCATCGTTGGGGGCATGGATATGATGACCCAGGCCCTTGAACTTGATAGTCGGCCCCACGTAGTGGTCGCTACGCCCGGTCGTATCGTGGACCACCTCAAGAGTAGTAGTGGTGACTGGGACCTTTCAAGAGCGCAGTTTTTGGTCAGTCACTCTCTCGTTCTTTGTCATGATTGTAGTGATACAATCAATACAATAGATTCTTGACGAAGCGGACCGTTTGCTGACACCTACATTCGCTCCGGAGCTATCATATTTGTTCAGCGCCTTGCCCTCCGGTCGCCAAACATGTCTTTTCACGGCTACACTCACACCCGCCGTTGAATCTGTAGCCTCAATGCCCCCAAAACAAGGAAAAATGATACCATTCTTTCATCGCAGTGATTCACTGTAAGTAAAATCGTCGTGTACTCGGGCCTTGCTCTCACTATCTCCCAGGGTCGAGACAGTTGGAAGCCTGAATCAATGCTATGTTCTTGTTCCGTCCCATGTACGAGAATGTTATTTGTTTTACCTTCTTTGTCATCCCCCGGAGGAGACACTGCCGCTCCGCCGTACACCGCCAACACTCTCAGGCAACTCAAGGAACAAGGAAAGCGGAAAGTCGAAGTCTATCAAGAGAGGTACTCAGGAAGAAGACGACATAATCCAGCCTCCTCCTACTATAATTTTTTGTACAAAGCCTCGGACTGCCGCCTACCTTACGAGTTTGTTGAAGACACTGTCAATCCGAAGTACTGCGCTTCATTCTCGCCTGACGCAGCGCGAGCGCCTAGCGTCATTATCATTATTCCGTTCAGCTGTTGTTCCAGTTCTGGTTTCGACAGATGTTGGTGCCCGTGGTTTGGACATTGAAGACGTAGCAATGGTCGTCAACTGGGACCTCCCAAACGAACCAGAAGAATATACGCATCGCGTTGGACGAACGGCTCGCGCGGGAAAGGGGGGCGTTGCTGTGAGTTTTGTTACTGAGAAAGATGAACAACGTATATTACGGGTTGAAAATCGCATTGGTATGTGACTGTATAACACCGACGGTCACGAGCTAATTGATATGTCCATACTTTAGGTACCAAACTTAGTATTTTGACGCTACCAGAAGACAAAGTCTTGGATAAACTTAATACTGTCTCAACTGCCAAACGGCTTGCGAACATGGTAATAGCAAATATCATAAGTGCAGTTTTTCGTGGCTGAGTGAATATCTTTCTTTAGGAACTGCACGACTCGAGCTTTGGGCAACGGGAGGAGATTCATCAGATCAAAAGTCGGAAAAGGCGGCAAGCCGAGGTATGAGATTAGATTAATGATTATTGTACCAGATTGGTCAGATCATCTCTCTTGCGCTTCAACTTTCAACCTAACGTGAAACGTAGACTCAGTCAGACAGGACCTCGGCACTGCATGCCGTGGAGTTTATATTCAGACTCCGCCTTGTAATCTAAATCCCGCGATCTATAGCGGGTATTTGGATCTTTGCCCCCTGTTTTTGATTCATTTCGTTCTCGCCGCCAGCAATTCCCGCAGAATCACCACACATCGACAGCCTGCACGATCGTCATTTCATCATGTCCGATTCCGTCGAGAACGCAGACTGGGACTTCGTTCTCCAATTCGTATCCGAACCACTCGACCTCGAGATGCCCACTCCAGAAAAACCCGTGTCTGGAAGGGTCGAACCGCTGAACTGTCCAGTGACACAGGTTCCCACACCGCCAGTACGCAATCCCGTGTTCGAGTGATGCTGCTGATTATGATGTGACGTCTTGAAAGGAATCGTTCACTGCCTCCCCGACAGATTCCCCCGCAGACGAAAATGCGTTGGTCTCGGTATCAACCACATTTTTTCCGGGTGCACAGAACCATGCTCTCCCCCCCGACGTCGTTCTGCTTTCATCCGACTCCGTGTTCTTCTATGTGCATATACACGTCGTCTTGAGTGCATCGGACAATAGCTTCAACGCCTTGCTTCCGCCTTCTCAAAAGGAAAAGTCTGGTCCTATGGGACCGGTCGTTCTCGTTCCGGAATCCTCAACGGTTCTCAATATTATACTCCACACCGTCTATGATATGTCTTGTTCTCATTATTCCCCTTCATTCGAGTCACTTTCAGCAGCACTCGGTGCCATGTCCACGTATGGGATTTCTCTCAGAACCCACGTTGCCCAGGCTACCCCGCTTCTCATTCATCTTCTTTCACTCGCACCCATCTACCCGCTGGAACTTTATGCGCTCGCTGCATCATATGACCTCTATGACCTCGCTGTTCCGACCTCGGCATACTTGCTATCGTTTTCTCTGGCTTCGCTCACGGACGAAATGGCTGAACGAATCGGCCCAAAGTACTTGAAACGACTCTTTTTTCTGCATTTCGGACGCGCCGACGCACTCAAACGACTTCTCTTACCGCCCCCCCGGCCACATCCTCCTACCCAAACTTGCGATTATTTGGAGCAGAAAAAGTTGACCCGAGCATGGGCATTAGCATCCGCCTACCTTGCTTGGGATGCAAGACCGGGTAGGTATTCACGGCATCACAATACTATTGGATTGACTGGGGACGGGGTAGATCTGTCCACAAATACCATGGAGTCAGCGCTGGCGCCACTAGGTGATCAGCTTTCTTGCGAGTCTTGTCGACAAGTGCTCCAGGAAAGGTTGAAAACACTTATTATGCAGTGGTCCGCAGTCAAGGTATTTGATTTTCTCAATTGACTGCTTTTCATGCTCATCGACTTCCAGAGGACGATTTAGTCACGCGAAATCACCTCGCTGTTATACTACTCCCAATTCCTCGGAAAAAACACCTTACCTCAAATGGAATCAATTTCAATTCTTGTCACGATCCACACTGTATCATTTTCTTCACACTCCATCATCGAGTGTTGTATCCCTTTACAATTCAACGCATACGCATTTTATCACTCAGCATTTTCATCGATTTTTCCGACGTTCCCACATGTGTGTCCCCACCCAAGGGAATATGTATTGCCTTAATAGCATCACATACATGAATGTGTTATCGAGAGGTACAGTGCATGTGGTCTCCATTTGTCACGCCGTGATGCTTCAAACGAAGTGAGGTACTATCGTGTTTTGTCCTCGGCTAGGATGGCATCATTTAGCTCGTCCAACGGAGCCAATTCCTTCTTATCCACAAGATCGAACTACATGACAGCAAAACGAACGTCAGCGCGAGCGGGCCTGGAGTTACTGTGGGGAAGTACTTCGTTGATGAACAAGAAAAAGTGACGATAACTGGTATTCAGATGTGCTAGAGTTGTAATCAGCCTAAATTAATTGCCCCGCAGATGCATTGGAACATACCTTCAATGCCCAAAGCACAGATCTGATCAAAATGGTTGCTGTAGATATGAGCATAGACGCGGAACAATCTTCGAACGATCGTGCGGACGGTGTCCTTGAAATTCCGAGGGAACGGGACGCCTGAAACGATATCACCACTGTATTCAGAATCATGAGATCAAAGTGAAAATTCTCAGTACCTATCTTGTTTGGAAAGACGCTTTCGTCGTCCAGAATGTTCTGAGCCCAATTCATCAAAGCGTCGACGTAGTCTGGAGCTGGAAGTTTGGTAGGTTTCTTGTACTTCACGCCGTCTTCCCACAAGTACTCGTACCTTGAGAACGATCAGGGATCAATAAGACAACTTGAATATCTGGATGTTCACTTACCGAGGACCTGCAGACATGATCGGACACTGGGCGATCGACGGATGGTACCAAGTTCACGGATGAAATCGGTGGGATATCTCACACACACATACCTCCTGCGGCGTGCAAAACTCCGTTACCGTACCGTACAGCATGTTCAGATGGTTAAAGAAGTCGACGGCTAAGCAGCGATGGCGTTGAGTAGTGTGCGTTGACGTCAAATCGGACGTACCGTGAACGGCAAGCCATTCATTCAAATCTTCACCCTCTGGGAGCTGGACGGCAAGCCTCAAGTTACCCGATCCCTTGAGGTGGTCAGAACATGCGGGTCCGCGAGCCGCCTCGTGTTGTCTCACCAGCGTAGCCTCTGCGTATTTGCGCAACTGGTATTGCTTCGTTCCCTCTGGTACATCCTTGCGTGGTTTGAATGTTCGGGTCTTCCCTCTGCACGATAAGGGCCTGCATTGGCTTCATATTTCGGAAGACATGCAGCCAGTAACTCACAGACCAAAGAACGAAGACATGGTATAGATAGCTGAGGAAGATGTGCCACGCGCGATTGATGTCGGCTCGGACGGCGGCCCAAGATTGGCAATATTAATGGCATCGAGGAGTACCACCGAGTTAGCTACTGACGCACGTACAGCTTAGAACGGTACAAACATTGGCTTGACAATCTCTCGGCGTCGATGGTGGGGGACCGGTCGACGAACAAATCAATCTTATACCGTCACTATTGGACTACTCTCTTAATGTCTGCGCCGTATCCGACGACATGGATCCAGCAACAACATGATTGACGAGACCCCTTTAGATCAGTCGCACGCTCGGGGCGCTAAGTGGATTGTCAGGGCCTCAGGGCACTCAGAAACGCTGGTGATAACATCTGTCACGCCACTGTAGTAATGGACAGCTGGCTCAGCAGCTGTCAATATGTGATACAATGAACCTGGTCCCGGCAACCGTCACGAAAATGCGGAGGTGGTCATGTCGTGCTTCAAGCCAAGCAAAATACCAGAAATCCCCACCCTGACGCAAGCGCTTCAGAAGGGGTAAATATGGCATGAAATGGATACACTGCAACAAACCAGTCAAAAGTAAGCGACGCTCATTTTCCATCCTTTTTTGAGGGTGAAGTTGTCGAGAGCTTCCTTCGCCGTCGAGGCCAGCTCCGCGGACTCGAAAAACACTTGAGCCATTTTGACCTTTGCACCAGCAGCATTTGGAGTCGGCGACTGCGCTACATGAGTGGACGTGTAACCTCGATGTCTGCGGAGATCATTTAATAACGATAAAAGGGTACGAAAGCTTACGCACTGTTGGAAAAGCACAGAAAGAACGTCGTCGGTTACCTCCTGTGGTAAATTTGTACATAGCAGACGTGCAGACGGCTGTTGCACAGGTGCAGGCATGGTGGCTTTGCAAAGGGGAAAGGTGAGTCGTGGTGTACTGCCAGACGGTTGTGCATACCTAATGGTTTGACACTCTGCACGTTTTCTTCGTCCTCGTCTATCTCCATCTCCTCCTCGTCACTGCCGTCCTCTTGCGATTTGTCGCGTTTTGCGACAGGATGGTCGTCGGTGGTATCATCGTCCCTCTGCCTCTTATCTGCCGACGAGACAGTAAGCTTTCCTATCTGAGACACTTCCGGTCTCGCATGTACAGAAGTTGGAGGAACAAATTTTGGGTCCTCTCTTCGAGATGTCGCGTATGACTTTGACTTGGCGTAGGTGATGCGCTGGATGGTCGTGTTGATCTCGGGTGGATGATTACGAAGGGATGAGACGAACCATAGGCTTATCATAAAAGATCATGCCTTCGCATGCACGCATCGCGGTAGTCGCCGCCGCTAGATCAGTGAACACGAGAAACGCCTGTCCTCTCATTTTGAGACTTTTTGAGGCTACCACGTCTATGACTTTCCCATAGGTCGTGAAGAGGGCATAGAGCTGCAAACGCAGCTCTTCCTTGTTGACCTTGTCATTGAGGTTGTTGATGTAGAGGGTCGTGTTCGGCTGCGACAGAGCCATGTCGGTATTGGATGGAACGCGGTGCGAGGTGAGGGAGGCTGTCGTCTCGATCTGGCAAGTGACTCCCACAGGTTCTGAATGAGTGCCTATATGCTACTCTAGTACTGTACTGAGCTCGCTCGTCGCGCTCGACGTCGTGCTCGTCGCTGTTGCTGAAGGGAAGAAACCTTGAGCTTGTTTGTCGAACTGTTGTGGTGTTGTTTTAGCGCTCCGAAAACGTAACTGGGCAAACAAACGCAAAAGCAAGCGTTCCTTCTCTCCAAGTGTATGAAATTTTTGACGACTTACTTCCTGCAATGAACAGCTTGCAGGATTACCTTCCGTCTTTTATCGTCCCGTTCTTTACTTTATCATACCCCACTCTCCCCCCGTCGGACCCGGACTCCTTCCATAATTCCCTCTATTACAACTCCGGCATTCTTGATGTCTGTCTCATCATCTCGTGTATCGCCCTCATGGCGGTGCTACGCGACATATCACGCATCTACCTCATGGAGCCATTTGCCAAATGGAAGCTTACTCGAGACTGGGAATCTCGACGGGAAAAGGTCAAGCCTAACGGTGCCCCAAAACGTGCGGTCAACGGCTCCTCCGTTCCGAACGGCTGCACTTATCACAAGAACGAGCAACACGCACCTCACATAATGTCAAAAAGGGATGCCCGCAAGATCCACAGAAGCATGCTGAGGTTCGCTGAGCAGGGCTGGTCTTTTATATACTACGCAGCGAGCTTCGTGTTTGGCCTCGTAAGTCGCATATTACCATGCAATCCAACCAAGCATCTAACTCTAACCCTCTTCCATTCTAGTATGTGCATCGCAATCTGCCCACGCGAATGTTGCACCCTATGGACCTGTGGTTGAACTACCCTCACATTCCCCTGGCCGGTGCTGTCAAATTTTATTATCTCTGCCAGACCGCTTTCTACCTTCACCAAGTGTTGATCCTGAACGCTGAGGCCCGGAGAAAGGATCATGTCCAAATGATGGCCCACCATGTCATCACCATCGTACTCATTGTTGCAAGTTACGCTTACAATTTCAATCGCATCGGTTGCCTTATTCTGGTGTTAATGGACTGTTCCGATATTTTCTTACCCGTGAGTTGCTTTCAGATACATCCAATTTTTTTGGTCGACGTCACTCACTCTTGACACCAGCTTGCCAAGATGTGGCGATATATTGGCTTGTATACCCTCTGTGACGTGACCTTCACTGTTTTCCTTGTCTCTTGGTTTATCACACGACACGTCCTTTTCATCATCGCCATAAAGTGTGTTTGGGTGGATGCCTTGCAACTCATTCCCGAGCCTTGGGCTCCAAGCAAGGGCAGCTATCTCTCTCCCACCGTACACAAGATGTTTTGTGTTTTGCTGGTCTCGCTACAGGTGAGTCGAGTCTATTCGCGACGCTTTTGTATACACATAGCTATCCACAGATCATTCAAATCATTTGGTTTGGAATGATATGCCGTATTGCGTACCGTGTTGTAACTGGCCACGGTGCATCTGACGATCGAAGCGACGAGGATGAGTAAGTGTGTGGCAGATCGCGCTGATTGAGGCTGACACTTTGCAGAGGAATCAACGACACAAAGGAAGAGTGATCGCATTTTTGGTAGATTATCCTACATATTTTTGCTCTAATGGCTTCTGCCTTTACCTTTACATACGTAGACGCGCAATTTCATACCATGACTTGTTGTTTATATCCCAAAGAGGGGTATTACCTTGTTTAGAAAACTCGGGTCAATTGTGGCTTAGCACTACCACTCAGCGGACCCTTGTCTTTGATCGACTCTGTCCTTCCTCCCTTCACATCCATTGTCAAGATAATGATGGCTAGTTTTTTGTCTTTATTCGGAGGGAGGCGGGACTCCAAGCAGGCTGCTCGTGATGCTATCGTGGAACTCAGGCAACAGCTTCAGATGATAGAGAAGAAGGAGGACCACCTCCAGAAGAGGATAGACGAGGAGCTGAAGAAAGCAAAGGCAAACGCTGTATCGAACAAAGCGAGTACGTTCCTCAGCAATACACGCTTATCATCCACTCAGTAGCCACTCCGTCCGCCAGTCGCGACCCAGGCGCTGCGGAGAAAGAAGCAAAACGAAGCAGAGATGGAACGGTTGAACGGACAGCGCATGCAACTAGAACAACAGATCAACACTCTGGAGTCTGCAAACCTCAATCTCGAAACCATGCAAACCATGAAGAAGGCTTCCGACGTGTTGGAACAGATCCACGGGAAAATGTCGGTCGTCTTGCTTTCGCGCATATCCTTCTCTCTCTCGTCCCTCGAAACTGACGACGGGTCATTAGGAAGCTGACAGACGTGGATTCAACGATGGCGAGAATTGGCGAGCAACGAGATATAGCGAACGAGATCGCGGAGGCAATATCTGCACCGACTGATCACGCCGACGATGTAAGTTCGCTGTCTTTGACCGAGAAGTCAACATTTACGACACCTCATAGGACGAATTGAGAGAAGAACTAGCTGAGCTCGAGCAAGCGCAGCTGGATGAGCGTCTGGCTGGCGCGGAACATGTTCCTGTACACATCCCTTCGGGTGCACGGGAAGCGCGTAAGTCCTTGAAAAGTGTCACCATGTGCGAGATTCCTCACGTTCCCCCCCTCCTGATAGCCAAGCAAGTTGCGGTCGAGGACGACGAAGAAACACAGTTGAAAGAGTTGCAGGCTGCTTTGGCGTTGTAATGCCTATGACAATATTGTATCATACTGTAGGGCTGGAATCCCGGTGTGTCCGGATGGCATGTTTCGCCATTTACTACCTATATCCCATCACTTCCATCTAATAACATCACACATGCTTGTGCTCATCGTTGATTTCGGGTCGTGGTTTGAAAGTGGATAGCGTACAAGGATAATCAGTATTAAATTATGTTGCGATGATCACTAGACTACGAGTGCAGTGTTGAATGCAATTACATGCAAGAAGAGAATGTGGTGCGGAAGTTGCAAATGATGGAAGTGTGTACGATCCTGGATGATCGGAGGGTAACTGGGAAATATTAAAGCATTGGGCGCTCATGAAGAAAAGCCGCGGAGTCCCAGGACTCGGCGTACGTCAGAGGTAAAGCGCAAGGAGTCGAGGATCGGTAGCAAATCAAGGAGAGCTTCGTCATGTGGGTCGTGGGTCCATCCCTCTATGGGTATACCGTTCGCTGCCAGCATGGAATAAGCAACAATATGGAGTTGACTTTGAACCACACTGACCTTCGTTGGCGCGATAACAAACTGGTGAGTTGTCAAGAAGACAAACGCGCGAAATATCCTGCTCTATGATAGACAGGTCTTTCGTATACGATCCATTTGGAAGCAGCGTGCAGGACTGAGAGAGAATTTAGACAGGCGAAGAATGCCAAGACTGAGAACGGACCTCTCGAAAGAAACGACGCGCGAGAATGCCACGCCCGGCGTCTAACCAGTCGATTACCGGATCCGCGTACTCCTGCATTGAGGCAGTGAATACAACCAGAGTGTACCATCGAGAGACCTATAGTGCGTCAACATCGCGGAAACGGGTTCCCAGTACGGCATGATCTACCTTGCGGAGAAAGTAATCGACGAAGGGGCGTTTGTAGACGTGGTACAGGGCACTTCGGCCACCGTGAACTACCTCAACTGTGAGACCCTTATTACGCCTTCCAAACCCAAGGAGACCAAATCCGCCAGAGGACAGAGACATGGGTTTCGTGGTAGAATGTATGAGAGTCTCGTCCAAGTCGAGCACAAGAGTCTTCGGGACATGTAAGGGGGTCTTGTGGGTCGGGAGAGGAGGAGTGGCATCTCTGGTGCGTTCGGCGGGTGGGAAGATATGGGAATCGTGTCTCGATACCGAGCCAGGGAGAGGCAATGGGAGCGAGCCCACCTCCGATCTGGGATGAACATCGCATGAGGAGGCATCCAGGGGTGGCATGCGGGTCAAGGGGATGGAGGGTGACTGCCGCGTTGCTGGGGGAACTGTACGGGCATCGTCGCTGATTATGTCCCTTGAGGACGGATCATCGGGCTGGGTAGTAGTGAGGTCCTGGTTACTGTCAATTTCTCCGGGTAGCCAGGATGCCCATGTAGCGCAGATCGTGTTCCAGGCAAGTACGAAGACACGGACGACGAAAAGACGCCTGAGAGCGCTCCTGAATTTGAGAGGTGGCTGTAATCTGATGGGGGGATCAGGGACGGATGGCTTGGGGAAAGGAACGGGCAGGAAACCAGACGGAGAGGAATAGGAGCGCTTTGGGCGAGCAGGGCCAGGGGAATGGGAATGTGAGACGGAGGTGTCTGTGTCAGACCAGGGGGCGGTTCGGTTGGGGGAACTGCCAGCGTCGGAACCACGGCGTTTCGGTGTGGGGCGAAGGGGAATATTAATATTTGTGTCGGTGGGAGTGGAAGGTGGAGTGCGGGGGAGGACGAGAACGTCGAGTTGACGGGAAAGCAACGCGAGCGAATTCATGACCGTCGAGACGTTCGTTGGAAGCGAATTGAATTCTTGGGGTAGTATTTACTTGGATCACGTGCACTACTACAGAATATACCTGAACCCCTTTTCTTCTTCTCGTCGGTTCAGTGCACGCAGATGCTCCCTGAACACCCAGCTCAGCGCAATCGCACTGCAGGAGCACGCGATGCATATCCCATACGAATACCGATATGTCGGTCCCCAGTTCGATGGCCAGACGTATCTGTCATAACACGTGCCCTCAGCACACCTTCCACTCCATCGATTCGATGGACTCACGATCCTGCGATATTCCCCAATTGCGAGAACCCGTTGATAAGTGACAGGCAAACAGCACGTTTCGATGGCGGACGTGGGAATGAATTGCTCATCCACGCGTACATCACCACGAATCCGGCATACGATTGTGCCATCAGGAAGCTGTCGTGTTTAGCGCCGCATTCCAAACTGAGTAGACACTCTTACAGAGACACGTAGCGCGCCGCAGTGTTCATCGTACCGATGGCGATGACAAAGCCAATGATACCCGCGACGTACGAGCTAGCCATGTGGTAGAACCGTTCTTGCTTCTTATCCGAGCGCCTGATTATGCAATGAATACTTTCAGATCCCTCAAGACAGCTTTGGTTTTACCTCGATAGCCAAAACGCCTCGACCGCCGCGAAAATAAACGGAGGTGCAACCAATAGAAGAGTCACCGTAGGATTATAACCAAGCGTGGCCGTCAGCGTCGGAAAGTAGGCGTTAAAGGATAGCGCAACAACTTGTGCTGACATCGCAAGAGCGAACAGCCATACTTTCCAGTCTGTTACGGCGAGGTATAACCCATGTGCCCTTCTCCCTGTTTCGGTTTCGTTCTGATCGCCAACCCCAACATCTTCCTCCATGCGCTTCAGAGCAAGTCGACGTTCCTCTTCTGTAAGCCAGCGTGTGTTGTTAGGAAAATCCGGGAGTATGAAAATGGCGCAAACTGCAACGAAACACGTCAAGGCCCCTTCGACATAGAACAGCCACCTGGCACACATGGGTAAGACCGTGCCCTACAAACGCCTCTGACGAAAGATCTCACCTCCAGGCAGCATGCTCTAGTGCACCATTCATCCCTTCTAGAACTCCAGATGCAAGCAAGGCCCCAAATGCATTGCTTATAATGTTACCACAATATAGTATCGCAGTGCGCAGACCTATTTCATCTCGCTTGTACCTATCAGCAATGACTAGGTGAGATGGTTTTGGTTACAGCAGCCGACCGACCGACCACTTTGAGATCAGGAAGAGAGCGCCAGGAAAGAAGGCTGCTTCCACGAAACCAAGGAAGAATCGTGTCAGCAATGCACCGGTGAAACTGTTGTATGCCGCAGAATTCAAGATAGCCCTCATCTCCAGACATTGCATGGGACTCACTTTGTGGTGATACCCGTCAGAGCGGAAATGACACCCCACACGATCATACAACAAGGCAGGTATAGGGACGGTTTTCCAATATAGTTCAAAAACATGTTGCTGGAACATTATCACTGGCGTGAGTATGGTTTGATAGAGCAATGTGCTCACGAGGGGATCTGCATGATGATGTAGCCCACATATAGGATAGACAGCAAAGTGGCAAACTGTTGGCCGACAAGACGAAGATCGGTTGTGAGCCCTCGTGCCCGAGCAGCACTAATTCACCGTCACTATAGCCTCTGGAACTGTTATCGGCACGCATACCTGGCATTGTTTCTGTCAATCTTCATCGATATCAGTCCGAACCCTGAATAGAGAACTAATACGCCAACCCACATAGTTTAGAATGTATATTACGACCAGGATAGACATGCGGAGGTCGAGTTTCAACAGGAGCCTGCGCTCAAGCGTCTTGCGTGCTTCCTTGCCACCAAACTCGTAGTCTGGATTGTCGGAAATGGACATCTCTGCCTTCATACTTGAATGATGTTCTTTGGTGAGCACTCTCAACTTCAGGTACTAGTACTATGAGAGCTTTCAAGATGGCGCCTGAGAAAGAAACTCGGCTCTTGCTCAATACTTAACTTGGGTATGTCATAAAACACTATGGTATCATCAACGCCGAGCGACCGGGCCGCTAGCGGGAAAAGTTCCCGTCCAGTTTCTGCGTCACCCAAATGCAGACAACTTGAAGCGGACCGCGGGCAAATAATCTGAACCGCGGACTGTAAGCCTTCGCGAAGCCTGACCCTGTTTCGGCTGCCACTACCAGGCGGGAGCACGATATTTCTGCTGAACTTGTTGACTAGACTAACAACTGTGAGAATTGCTCACAGGAAAACGATCGTGATCAAAGCAGTAATTTTCGGAAAGAACACGATGGATCAGAGTTCCGACATGGAATATTAAAATATTTATGGCGTTTCTCACCACTGACAGACTTTCTATTGTTCTATGTACTACTAGGAGTAAATCATCCAGCTTACGACCGACGCACAAGGCCTTCATGCGTCGGTGTCTCGGATAACTTGAAGGATATCTGAGATGGCTGCATCTTCGCGCCCTGTTTTCCAAACTCCCGTCAACTTCCCACTCCATCTAGTGCCTTTTCCTCCGCCTTTCGTGTTTAGCCTTGCCTTCAGCAGTACTCCCGCTTCCTTCACGTGTTTCTCACTTGAGCCAGACATTAAGAGAACACTGGTCCCAGTTGCACTCTGTGATGACGGCGTTGAGGAAAGGATGAGAAGGTAGCACTGGCTCTCGACACAAGCAACCCCCGAAAAGGCGGTGGCGATAGCAGATAAGAATCCAAGTGGGTTGACAGAATCATCCACACGATGCACATGTTTCGTGTATACCGAACCCGACGTCTGTCCCATTTCCTCTGCGATGCCATGCGCGATGTGCTTCGCAAGTTCAGACACCAGGTCGCCAACATGCTTCTCTGCTTTCTTGCGTTCGTCTATCACCTGTTCCACCCGAACTGGAACCTGGGGTGCCCCGCAGCTAAGAGTCGCAGCAGTCGCCATGAGCTGTTTGTGTGTATTGGTCAGATGCTCAATGAGCCGTGGCCCAGCATAGAAATAGAGCCTAGCAGAAGTGGTGTTAGACCGAGCGAGGGTTTCTGTCTGAGGAACCAAGAAGAGTTGAAGGTTGTGTAAGCTGGGCCAATGAGTGCCACAACAGCTGTGGCCCCAGGAATGCATTCAATTAGTGCCATCATCCTAAAGACCAGTGCACAGAAGGGCATACGGATTCCGATCGACGCGGTCGATGACCACGACTCTCATGATCCCCCCAGTGTAGTCGGCAGGGATGGTTTTCGCAAAGCCACGAGCATGGTCTTCCAGAGACTCTGATTCATTCGGCTTTTCCATCTCCTGGACTTCGACATGAACGCTGCGGCCTTCAAAGACGTATCGATTTGCTATGGTCTGAATGTTTTGTATTTCATCACTCGTCATGCTTCTCGCTAATTCAACGTAGCATGGAGCAGGCGCATCCGTCAGGGACCAAGAGAGTGTCTGGATATTGCGATCCTCGAGCACAGCAGATAAAAGGTGCTGGGAGGTGTGCATAGTCATCTAGTATGTCGGTCCGAGACCCTGTTCACGACAACTGAACCAGGTGTATCATTGTAAGCACTTACATGATCGTATCTGCGGTCCCAATCGGCATCTCCGAGCTTGATTAGGACCTGAGTTCCAACTGCGAATCGAAGGATATCCTCCTCAGGGTCGACTGCTTGTAAGTAATGGATTGCATGTCCGCCGTGACGCTTTGCTTCGAGAACCTTCCATACCCTCTCATCAGAAGTTTGGATCAATCCCGTGTCAGAGGGCTGACCGCCGCCCTCGGGAAACACAATGGTATCATGCAAGATGATTTCGAGAGTGGGAGCACTAGGAGGGCTAGATGGGGTCTCCTTCTTGCCCTTTCTCCCGCTTGGTGCTGGAGGCGTCTGTGAGATCCGAGAGCTCACGACGGTGGTGAACAGTTCGCGTAGGAGAGGGTCACCTTTATGAAAGATCTCAGCCGCGATAAGCTTATCTCTTATATTACCTCACGTTGACATGCCAAGAGACCGACGGGTATGGGGAGCAGGGGATCGGAAGGGATGCGCAAGGTGGGGGAGACAACCCTATGGTATGTGGAAGGTGTTATCGCAGGCGATAGTAGAACTGTTGAAGCCGACATATTCCTTGAATGATGGCAGTGTGACTGAGGCCCTTACTTTGATTGGCCTGGGAGCAACCTGGGAGCGGAAGGACAGGCCAAGGTACCTGTTCAACCGTATCGGCCAGTCAACAACCGAATGCCACACCTTTCTCCAAGCAACAGCCTTCTCCCCGACGGCGAGCCGGTGGATGACTCGGAGTATGGCACGTTTCCACAACTGGCAGGGGACACCGACGAACTTGAACCCTTTGGCGGCCCGGAGAGACGTAGAAAGATCGAAAAAACACTTCTTCGAAAGCTGGATCTGCGTTGTGCTTTCTTGGTCTTGGTGTATATCATGAACTATGTGAGTGAAATAGTAGACCTCCATCGTGGTTGCTGTATCAGTCGCCGAGAACTCAATCACGTTCTACTACTCAAGATGGACCGAAGTAACGTAGCGTGAGTCATTAAATAGATATCGTGCAATAGCCATAGTCATTTCACTAGGGCCGCGCGACTGAAAGGCCTAGAAGAGGATCTCCATATGTCCGGGACTCAGTTCAATACACTGATTAGCATTCTATACATTGGCTATGCGCTGACACAGACACCCTCGTGAGCCTCGATCTTTTAAATGTGAATGTGAAGACATCCTAAGCATCAGTACAAAGGAATTTGTTCATAAGTCGAATTACGAAGCCTTCGGTGTACATCTCAGTGGGAATATCACTATGGGGGTTGATATCCATTGGTACTGGCGTCTCTCAGAGGTCCGTAAGTACATTGATCAATCTCACCAAATTAATGGAATTTTTCATAGCTACCATTCAATTTTGTTGTGGCGTTTCTCCCTCGGGTTTGTGGAGGCTATGTTCTTCCCTGGCGTTATCTTTATGCTTTCCAAATGGTGACTTTTTCTCTTTAAAAATGTAAATTTGTGGCCTTCATTCCGAGACGAAAAGGTACACGCGCAATGAACTTGGTCTAAGGATGGCAATCTTCACTTGTGGAAGTTCCATCAGCAATGCCTTCGGCTCCTTGATTGCGTCCGGTATCCTGTCTCAAACGGATGGTATACTAGGTATTCCGGCATGGAGGTGATTAAAATCGATGCTTACATTTTTAATCCCTCTGATTCTTCTTCTTCCCTCTGTGTTTAAAAACATAGGTGGTTGTTTTTCATTGAGGGAGGTCTGACTCTCGTCATCTCTGCACTAGCTTTCTTTATAGTCCCAGATTTTCCCTTATCTCCTGCCAGTTGGCTTACAAACGAAGAACACATTCTCTCGCAGATGCGAGTAAGGGAAGATCTAAGTGGTCTCGAGCAAGATAAACCCAAGCAAGCAATCGGATCAAGTTTGTGGGATGCACTGACCAATTGGGATTTCTGGTGGTTAGGCGTATCGTTATGCAGCTTGATGATTGCTCTTTCGTTCGGGAACTTCTTTCCTACGCTATGTGCGACCATGGGTTACAGCCCTACCATCACTCTCTTGCTATGTGCTCCTCCGTGGCTAACAGGGATTGCTACTTCTTTTCTCGTAACAAGGTTTTTGTCGACCTATGGTTTACACGCACAATCCTTGACTTTTCTCTCCTAGACACTCGGATTCTAGTGGTGATAGGTTCTGGCATATCGCTGGTCCCATGATTATGGGCGTCATAGGGTTTATGATTGCGATCTCAACCATGAACACCACAGTCCGTTACATTTCATTGTGCGTCTTTTTTTTTTCAGTGGCGACATGTCTTCATGTATGCCCCCAGCTTTTTCATGACCCAGTCAACCGTTGCTTCTGCGGTATTATTGACCTGGATAAGCAACTCTATTCCGCGATCATCGGAACGCGCCATCGGGATTGCCTTCGTCAACACACTTGCAGCGATTGGCAACAGTGGGTCTTCGTGAGTGTTCAGCCCATCAATCAGCGGTCAGTTGCATTATGACGTTCCTGCACTAGATATATTTGGCCATCGTTCTGGGGCCCGACATATATTAATTCTTATCTCGTGTGCATTATGACGAGTTTGCTAACAGTCTCTATGTGTTGGGTATATCGGCTACATCTTGCACGACTGAACAAGGAGGCGGAGGCGACGGAACGTGCATCCGGGCTGCCAAGAGGCGGCAGGTACTTGCTTTAGTAGTAGTATAGTAATAGACTGGCACTTTCAACATGATTGCCAAATGAATGGTTGAGTGGTTGATAATTGAAATATTGATAATTGATCCTCTAATTTCTGACATTCGGGCATATGCGGAAGATTCTAAATTGGCTCAACAGAACTTCCAAAACAAGTCACAATGCCAACTCGGACGTTCATTCATCCGACGTCGTTCCGTTTTGTATCCGCTGCACCTAAATTGATATTCTACCGACTTCTTTGGTAGATTCTGCTAGGATGGAATATAGAGCATATGAAGGTGCTGGTTACTCCAGGCTATGTGAGTCAAATTACCCTTTACTGCCGGAATAAATTTGGTTTGATTGACTCTATGTTGGGAATTATCATTCACCCCAAAGCTATGGAGTCAAGAGATTCTGAGGACGCTACAATTCCGGAATTGGGTGACAATAACCCCTCTGAAACCATGCCGTGTTTGTCCCAAGGAGACCGGGAACGTATAGAGAAGAGTCTGTTGAGGAAAGTGGATACCCGCATGTCAATATTAGTATTGATATACATTCTAAACTTTGTGAGTAGTCTTCGTATTCGTTTATTTGCGACTTCACGCAGTGGAGAACAACTTTAGATCGATCGTAACAATGCTGCGTAAGTTGCTGTTTGGGTAATCTGGAAAGCCGTGACTGAGGCATTGATCCGACATCTTAAGGGCTGCGAGGCTCCGTGGGTTCGAGGAAGACCTTCATTTACAAGGACAACAATTCAACAATATTTTGAGTATTTTGTATGTGGGTTATATCCTCATGCAAGTGCCTTCGTAAGTGCCTATCGAGATTATTTACTCTACATGTAAACAAAGTGACCTCATTCGATAGTAACATTTTTCTGAATCATATTGGGAGACCCTCTTTATATCTTCCAGGATGCATGACTATCTGGGGAGTTGCTTCTATCCTTACAGGTAATATTGCACATCATCCATCGTTGCTTTACTGACCGATTCTCATTCAGGCACGGCCACCACGTAAACCCTACGTTTTCATGCATTTATGCGTCTGATCCGCCCTTCGGAAGGTATACTGGTGTTCTCCTTACACGATTCTTCATTGGATTTGTCGAAGCTGCATTTTTCCCTGGGGCTCTCTTTCTTCTTTCTAAATGGTAGGCCAATCACGCTCTTCCTGCACCGTTTTTAATCGTTGAACAGGTATAAACGCAGAGAGTTGGGCGAAAGGACCGCAATTTTGTCGTGTGGCATGATGATCAGCAACGCATTCGGCTCCTTGATAGCATCTGCAATCCTTGATTCCATGGATGGAGTTTTGGGATACGCAGCATGGAGGTAAATCCGTTTTAGACTCGTTGGTGTCGTTCTCAATCTTTTGTTTTGTAGGTGGCTGTTCTACATCGAAGGAGGGCTTACTGTGGGTGTTGCTGTGAGCGCGATCTTTGTGCTACCCGATTTTCCATCATCACCGTGCTGGTGGCTCACGGCTCAAGAGCGTGCGCTGGCACAGCTACGGATGGATGAGGACGGTTTGACAGTTGTGGGCGAAACAGATGACACGAAACTGTCAGCGACTGGATTAGTGTTGGCGCTCTCAGACTGGAAGGTTTGGTGGCTTTGCGTTGCACTGACAAGCATGGTTGTTTCACTGTCGTTCAATGCTTTCTTCCCAACCCTAAGTGCAACCATGGGATTTACCCCGACGGTGTCCCTTCTTCTGTGTTCACCACCTTGGGTATTTGCTACGTTTGTGGGGTTCAAATTGTCAAGGTGATGTTCCTTTACAAACTTTCTGTCGCCAGGACTAACATCGACGAATTTCTCTATAATATATAGGTACTCTGATTCGCATGGAAAGCGCTTTTCCTACATTGCCGTGTCACTACTCGTGGGTATTCTTGGATTTTCTATGGCGATATTCAGTATGAATAAAGTGAACCGCTATATATCGCTGTAAGCTGCATCTGACCCACTGCTTGGTTTTGTTTTTTGATTCATCTCCCAAGGTTTCTCATGGCTCAATCTTACGCTGGTTTCATCATTTTTTGGGCCTGGGCCAGTAACTCTATACCACATCCTTCTTCAAAACGTGCCGTGGCTCTTGCTTTCATCAATTCGTTCTCACAGGTTGGCAACGTAATCGGCTCGTGAGTAATTACGAAGCCTTGGTCCCTGCTATGTCTCATAACCTTATAGTTATGTTTGGCCATCTGCATGGGAACCTTCCTATGCAAACTCCTTTGTGATCTGCATCGTAACGAGCGCCCTGTGTATCATCATGTCATGGATCTTCAGCAAACACCTGAGCCACTTAAACCAGGAGTTGGATGCGAAAGACCATGACACCGAGCTAGATCGACCCCACGGGTTCCGGTACCTCCTCTGAATTGCGGGATGTTGCAACATCCTCAAAGAGACGGGTTCGATTGTAATTCTGGTTGGATTATCTTGTCTATGTACCGGATGAGGTTCGACAGGACATATGACACTTGTTGGAAAGGTCCTGCATCAAAATGAAGGCGTTCTGTAGGTACCATACTCTTGAGTAGGTTACTATTAGTGTTGAACCGGCGAGTCGGACCCTGCAAATTCCGACTAAAATGGACCTGATATCTGCTATCGGATAAGGCAACGTCGGCAAGTGATCGATATCCTTCCAAACCCCCCACACTGGGATTCTTTCCTCGAACTTTCATATCATGAGCACCATCAGAACTATTGCATCAGGATGGAGGTTTACTCAAGTTGGTGGAGGCCAAGGAACGCGAGATGGCGAATGGCTACCAGTCTCGGACTTCCCCACAACGGTTCACGTCGAACTCTTGAAATCTAACAGAATTCCAGACCCAGTGAGACCGTTGATGTTATGATGACTTCTACAGGATAAGATGCTGACCGTCCTTCGAGTTCCTTGGTTTGAATGAGTGGGAAGTGCAATGTAATGCAACATTACTTGCTTACTTGTCCGAATTAGACTGACTCGAAGTGCGAAAACAGGGATCGGAGAAACCGAATGGGCGTTTCAGAACACATTCACTGTCACCGAAAAGGATCTTGTCGCAAGAAACGCAGACATAGTATTTGAAGGCCTTGACACATTCGCCAGCATTATACTGGCAAGTTGCGTTCTCAGCTCTGTTGCGAATACTATTTCTGATGACGGATCTACTAGAACGGCCAACACATCCTCAAGTACGTCGTGCGCTTGGCTGTCTTAACCATGATTCCGAACATTCGTTAGCACCGAGAGCCAGTTCATCACATACAGAGCCGCTGTGAAACCTCACCTAAGGGTTGGTTCGAACGATCTGCTAATCACCTTCACCAGTGCATTCAAGAGGGTGATCCGTTAGTTTTTTTTTTCTCAGTCAACAATTTTAACAGAGCTCCAGGGAAGGGTACTCGAAAAAGCCAATGGTAAACTCTACCTGTGGAATGGCGATTCCAGTCGCCTGCATGTGCGCAAGGCACAATACAAGTAGCCCTTTCTAGTCACCTGATCTCCGAAAGAATCTGACGCAGTCCCCAGCTATGGTTGGGATTGGGGACCAATTTTGATGACCGTTGGCCCTTGGAAACCCATCAGTCTTCACACCTATGATGTCCATCTCTCAGATGTCGACATTAGGAGCGATGTTTCGGAAGCCTTGGATGTCAAGGTCTCAGTTGATTTCTCTCTGTCGCACGAATTTTCAGGCTTGGCGTCCATCACTCTGCATGGTCCGGAAGGAGACATAGTTTACACGGAAAACACAAAGGTAGAATTTGGGAATGGTCGTTCTGAGTTCAAATTTTCCAGTGGGGAGCTTCAACTCTGGTACCCTATTCATTATGGAAAGCAACCACTTTATACACTCAAGATTTCTGTTTTCAATACTGTGAGTATTACCGTGACGATTCGAGCTGTCAGTATAGTTGTCACGTACGCGCTGCAGGATGGGAAGGTTGTCGATTCAAAGACGGAACGTGTTGCTTTTCGCCGTGTCCGGGTAGTCGAAGAACCTCTTATCGATCAACCCGGAAAAACCTTTCTATTCGAAGTCAACAACATCAGAATCTTCTGCGGTGGATCTAACTGGATACCTGCAGATTCGTTCCTCACAACGTTGGTGAACATTCGTTAGTTTGTCATGTGACTGATATCAGTCTGGTTTAGGGTGACCACAGAGAGGTACCGCGCATGGTTACGGCTTCTGGTCGATGGGAATCAGAACATGATTCGAGTCTGGGGAGGTGGTATTTACGAAGCTGACGCTTTTTATGACATCTGTGATGGTAAGGTCTCCCGGTGGTTTTTGTAGTTTTCTAGTGCAGTTGACACGCATATGTTCCTAACAGAACTCGGAGGTAGGTCTCATTGCATCATTTTTAGGATAATGTTGTCTCATAGTTCACGCCAGTCCTCGTCTGGCAAGACTTCATGTTCGGATGTGGTCAAGTATGTTTGCTGGGAGTTTTATGTTGCTTATAGGCTGACACTATCCTGCCTTACAATTAGTACCCAGCCTATGATTCCTTTCTGAAACTGGTCGAAATTGAAGCCGAGCAGAATGTTAAAAGACTCCGCAACCACCCATCAATTGTTATTTTTGGTTAGTTTTCTGAATCATTGAGTTGATCAGTGGCGCTGAGCGGAGGAACCTGACAGCTGGCAACAATGAAGATTACCAACTTGCGGAATTTATCAATATTGTCGATTACTCTGATGAAACGTCAGACTATCGTAAGACAAAGTTCCCGGCGCGCTTTATCTATGAACGTACCTTGCCTTCCATTGTAAGCAAGTTTTGTGATGTCCACTATCACAGAAGTTCGCCGTACAGCGCGCCCGGGGTGGTAACCACAGATAAGACCCTCGGTGATTTGCACCAGTGTGAGTAGTACCACGGCACGCCGCAATGAATCTAACATTTTGGTGCAATAGGGAATGTCTGGCATGGTTCCCAGGAATCCTGGCATAATTGGGATATACTTGCCGGACGCTTTGTATCAGAGTTTGGAATGTATGTCTATTATTGACTCGGTTCTTTCAGCGACATCTCACTTCTTGGAAGGCAGGGTTACCCGAATATACGTACTGTTGACTATTGGCTCGAAGGAGCCAATGAAGAACGGTATCCTCAATCACGGTATGGAGGAGAACAAGGTCGATGTCACCAAGTCTAACATCACTCTGATAGCGTGAACAGTAACCATAACAAGGCAGATGGGTTTGAACGGCGACTGGAGGTAGCGCCTTGATATGAATGACAATGCGTGTTCTGCTTACCGGCACGAATAGCTCTATCTCATTGAGAATTTCAAACATGCATTCGATATGGAAAGGTACGTGTCCGAAAGCATAACCGTTCGCATGCGCTGAGGCACCGGCATAGCTACGTGTACTATACACACATCATGCAAGCCGAAACTCTCGCTTCAGCCTACCGCCTATGGAGACGAAATTGGCGTGGGAAAGGGAGAGAACACACCGCCGGTGCCCTAGTATGGCAGGTGAGTGATCCGTTTCAAAGGACCTCATAGGATCATATGATTCTTATCACCATTAGATGAACGACTGTTGGCCGACTACATCGTGGGCAATCGCTGATTACTTCTTGCGGCCTAAGCCTGCCTATTTCGCCGTTGCACGCGAGCTACGCCCATTTACTGTGGGCATGACACGTAAGGAGGTCAAAACGTTTTCCAACGAACTTTCTGCGGCAGATTTCAGAATCGAGACCATCTTATAAGTTTGGGGAACAAACGGCACCCTGTCGGAGAAAAAGGCTTCCCTGGAGGTCACGTTGTTTGACCTCCACACTGACTGGACACATCGGTTTACAAAGGACATCGTTTTGGAAGCGAACTCTAGCACCGAACTATTCTCTGGGCCGCTTCCTGGTCAACCTGTCCGCACCAAGCTGAGCGAGGTTCCTCGCGTGATCATTTCTTCTGCTCGTCTGCTCGGCGAATCCGGAGCCGTTCTAGGACGTTACGCGAACTGGTACGTTGAAATCGATCATATGATGCTGGTTTATCAATCACACATTATGGTCCAGGCCGGAGCCTTTTAAATTTATAAAGTTCCCTTCTTTCGAAGATTTGGGGTTGGTCGTCCAAACAAGTGACGACGGAGAATCGGTGTTTCTTTCTACCCGGAAACCTATAAAAGGCATTGTTCTGGACGCTGAAGGCGAAGATGTCAAATGGAGCGACCAAGCCATTGATCTTGTCCCGGGAGACCCCCAGATCATCCGAGCTGTTGGGCTGAATGGCAGAGACGTAAAGGTTAGGTTCCTCGGCGACGGAACAGCGTGAAGGAGTGGCGCAACAGTGGTGTATTAGTCTTCATTTTAGCCTCAGAGATGGTGTGCGACGGATCAAATAGCAATCCATTATTATTAACCACCAGGGAAGACAATATAGTTTGTAAGAAGCCAAAATCCCAGAATGAAAGCCAGTGTAAATATACAGACAGTGCTGTACAAGGCACTGGAAGACAGGAGTGCAGAAAAGGAAATTATTGGGACCGTCTAAATCTGACTGGGAGAGGGCATGTGCTAAGGCAAAATATGGACCTAAATACGGATAATGCAAGTCAACAGACGCACAGCAATGCAGGAAGACAGCCCTTTGCTCGAAAGGTAGGATATTGCGAGGGGAAGGGGTAACTTAACAGCAAGACTTGAGATAAGTAACTGAGGACCCATCCGACGGAGAAGACGTCACATGACGACACATTTACTCGCTTCTGGCTGGTGGTCGGTTTGACTATGCGGTGAACGTTTCTCAATCTCGGCAAGACAGAGTTCGAAAACTTTGCCTAGAAACTGGTTTAAGACGGGATGGATAAGAAGCATGCATTGTTTACGTACCGACGTTGACATTATTTTTGGCACTGGTTTCCACCCATGCGGCCTTATTGGATTTGGCGAGCTCTTCTCCTTCGTTGGGTTGAACCTGTCTGCTATTCGGACTGTAAGGATGAACGAGGCGTATTGCCATGCGACAATGGCAGATAAAACATACTTGGATTGTAGATCAGTCTTTGCACCCACTATGACGCAAGGTATGTCGTTTTTCCCGCAGAAATCAAGAATCTTGTCATAGACGATCTTGACCATCTCAAAAGACCTTCTAGAGGTGACCGAGTATACAAGAACATAGCCATGTATACCGATGGCGTGCTTTGAGTTGAGAATGGAGTATTCGTCCTAACGGAGAAAGGCTGAGACGGAAGATAGGGTGATAAAAGGACAATTGCTCACCTGACCAGCGGTGTCGATGATGTCACAATCATATTCAACGCCCTGGTAGACGACACCTTTGGAGAAGGTGCTTTCGATGGTTGGATAGTAGGCTTCTACGAAGTGGTTTTCTATAAACTGGATAACAAGAGAGGATTTCCCTAGCAACGGCTCGGTGAGACGCGGAACGGATGTGGATGAAAGTGTGCCTACCGACTGAACGAGACCCGAGAACGGCAATCTTTCGTTTCCTCATCGTGTTGGCAGCCATGATGGAGGGAAGAAAAAAAAAAGGGACGGGAGAAGAAAGAAGTAAAAAAATATGGGATTCGAAAAGTGGCCGAAAAATGCGGCTGTGGCGACGGTGGAGAGACCCTTGGCAAGGGCCGGTGGGCTCGCGTTTACCGAGCCGTTCCTGTGAGGGACGGGACAACAGATGCCAGGGTTGTTCACAATGTAGGTAAGATGTGATGTGGATGGTAGGAGAGTATAGGGCAAATACGGACGGTACGAGGAGGTTATATAGGAATATGTCCGGCTAAGGTAGAATAACTCCATTCTCGAGTATCATGCGGGGTCCGTACGGTGCCAGTGTGGATTGTCCACATCCAGAGTTGGAGTAATCTACTCGACATTTTTCAGGAACTATCGATGGTCTGGCCCGCTAATGAATGGCTTCTATAACGTTGGTGGTGCCACTCGAGAGGTCTTGTGATGCGCTCGATCTCTACGGAGCACACGATGCGTGTGAACTCGAGCTAAAGCCCCTTGGAGGCCTAGGCCTCTGCTCGCACCCTCCACAGTGTACATTAACCTCGAGACCGCCAACCAAGAGCGAGATAAGACTGTATGCTGTAAATAGGTCCCACATGTCCAAGCCTTCGTTCAATCTGAAGACGACATCTTCCGATCCGTGTTCGGAATGGTCTGGCCCTGTTCGCAATGACGAGCCCCTGCGAAACCCGCGGGTGATTTCGCCACACGATCGTAAACGCTGCCAAAGTAAGAAAAGCACGTTCTCAAGCTAGCTCAAAGAGCTGACTGCTCTGGGAAAAACTAACACGTGGCCCCGGCACTGGCGGCCCTGCCATCCACTGGCCAATCGTTCTGCTAGTCTCCCCAAGGTTAGGCAAATACAAATAATCCCCAAGAAGCTACTCACAGCCTCATCCATGCTCCACCAACTTGTCAACCTGAAACTTCTGGAAAACGTTTATCCATGTTCGGAGCGCTCCAACGCAGATCGCTTACGAGTCAACGCGAAAGCGGGTATATGCCGGCCTTTGGGTGCGAACTACGTCAACGAGGAATGGTTGCATCAGATATTAAATCTCTCTCACTGACCAGGACCTGGTCAGAGGAACGACTGGGGATGGAATTTACATAACAAGTGTGGTATTTATGTAATGTGAACTTACATTGACGTTTCTAGACCTTGTTGTGGGGCGCTAATCAAGCATTGTTGTCCTCGAAACTACAGCAACGAGCAAAAGTCACATGATGTCTCGCGCGCGCGCAAGTTGACTTTTCTGCGGACGCGCCCCCTTTTATGTAAATAACTTTCGTCATGTCTTCCACCTCCACTCCGAATGATTCTCCCGCCTCTGCACCCATCCAGCCCATGCACAATCCTTTGCAAGCGGCACACGTTGTCGTTCCCCAGGCGCCTCTCGGCAATGCGACAAACGGAACAACGGGAGTGCCAGGCATGGGCATGAAAGCCCTCTTGGCAAAGAAGATGGCAAAGTCCGAGTATGTCGGCAATCTGATCGTTGGACGTGCATCCACCTGACCATCGCCAGCAATCCGAAATTTGTGTCACCGACCGATAACATGGTCACACCAGTTACTCAGAAACTCAACGCTGCCAGACAGAAGCGCTTTACCAAGTGTGTGATAACGTTTCGATATATCGTGTATGACTGATAACCGCCCCACTAGAGCCGTAAAGCCATCGGGTAGTCTATTCCCGACCAAAGAAGTCGAGAAAGAGTCATTGGATGAACAAGGCGAGAGCGATGTAGAAATATCGCCAGAGATACCCAAGCATGAAGATGCCAACCCGTTTGAATGACGAGTTCGCTGATGGATGGACTTTACGTTTTGTAAGAGCATGATGATGCCCTCCCATTCCTGTCGTTGCATTGAATCCTGTTGGCTGTCTCGCTGCTGAATCTCTGATTGTCTGTAGTTCATAGATTGTTTGCTGTATGCCTGTATTTTTCCCACGCGTCCCCCTCACACGTTGTCTCACTCAACCTTGACTTGACCTTTTCTATCTGACTTCATGGCCGATGAGAATGCTGAACTGATCCTTCATACGGGTATCTCTGCCCAAGAGATCGACGAGGTAGTCTCCCAGTTCAGATTATTCAGCCGACGGCTCTCGCAACAGTCAGTAGTCCCCACGTTCCTGCTCGGTTACGTTCACACTCCCTAGACAGACACAGAAGTTCGTTAGCGAGCTCCCAAAGATGACAGAAGCCGACCTAGTTCTGTCTGGCCATCAAGGTAAGCTCGGTTATGCTCAGCAACCCGGTCTTGCACTTCCTTGTGGACACGTAATCCATTAGACGACGTCTGTCCGATATGTTTCAATACTTTCCTCGCTACCCTGGCAGAGGAAGAGCTCGCCCATGCAATGGATTCCCCTGCCCATCCCGTCGAAGAACTTGGTGTCACAAAGCTGCAAAAGTCTTGTGGCCATATATTCTGTCGCAAAGAGTTGAGTCTCGTTTGCCATTATCGAGCCCCTGAGGCGCGCTAATGCAACCTCAGCATAATGAAGTGGGTCACGGAAGGGGTTCGTCACTTTATTCTTTTTCAAACCCGGCTTCACCTCTGCTAGTAGCACGATTCCTGCCCAAGTTGTCGACGGCCACTAATTACAGACGAAGAACGACGGGAGGGTGGTGGTTTCTCTCACTTGGGAGAGAGCTGGCTACGGCCCTGGCTCGTTAGTCCTGATATGGTCGCAAGGGACATGGGCTTACCAGCTCAATTGCCAACTCTGTCCGTTGAACCAATCCAACCTTTTGGTGGAGCAGAGAACGCTCGACATCAATTCGCTGGGATGTATTCTTGATCGGCATTAGTAACAGTGATGATTATTATTTAAGTCTGCCCTTTGATTCAAGTACCTTTTCTATCCATTCCGCTTTAGGTGCAGACAGAGGTGCTAATGGGGGTGATCATGTTATGTAGTGTAGAGTCGAATGTCCAATTAAGAATACGGATTCCGTAAGACCGTCTGGTCATCGATGAACGTAGATAAGAACTAATCTGGGTCCATGTAACACAAAAGAATGCCAAGAGTCTAGCTCTCTAGTTCCTCCTGCAGCACCTGAAAATGTTGCGTTTGAACCAATACCACAAACACTGAATCATTTCTTAGCAAGTACGAAACATTACGAACGAAGGAAACTTACTCCAACGAACCGCACAGCGGCAAGTCCGAATGTGGAATACAAGATGACCGCAAAGTATATGTTCTGCTTAGTCCGCAGTTCTGCTGCGTCCTGGACTGCATCACTCGGGGTGTCAAGACCGTTGATATTCTCGATTGCAACCGCCAGTGCAGCATTCGAGAGCATCCAGCATGCAACGAGCCGCGTACGGAATGTCTTGTTCTGATCGTCCATCGTAGGTTTTTCGATGACTTCTTTGACCTCGATCTTAGTCACAGCACGTGTGACGGTTTCCTTAAAGGCCGCGTCAACATCCTCTTGGATCCGATGTGTGTCCTCAACGACGGGAGCATCAGCATCCTTGCTTTTAGAGGAGGAGACCGATGGAAGTGCTTCAGCCTTGTCACTGCCTTTGGTACCCCACGAAACCTATAGAGCATGTCAGACATGCGCATACATGAGTCAGTTGACTTACATCATGCAAGTTACAGAATGCGTAGACATTCAAGACGTTCGTGAAGCTTGGTGCTAGGCACAAATATTGGAAGAAACTAGAGAACATGTGCCACGGGTCTCGCTGTAACATCATTCATGCAGGGTTCCAATACAGATAAAAAATGAGGCACTCACGTAAAGGAAAGACGCGATGAAGTATATCCCTGAAGAAATAGTAATGAAGTTCGTTCTCCATTCGACCAACACAACTTACCGAATGTTGAAACCATTGCAGCTATCAAAGCACCGACAGGCGGTGTGAAGAATGTCAAAATAACTTGTTCGGTGGTCTTGTTCTTCAACTCGTTGGGAATGTTCTGAGGGAAAATAGATGAGCTATTGATAAATAAAGATAGCGTGAGCCGTACCGCGAACGCTTTGCCTGTTAGCCAGAATGAACAAACGAGCAGGTAAACAGCCAAGAATGCATAGACCCTGGTAGTGTATGAGCGTAGAAATAGGTAACCGCAAGATCCAACTAACCAAAGGGTTACGGCATAAGCTGCTCGTTCGCCTTTGGGTCGGTTCCCAAGAGCAAGAACGAACTTGGAAATGATTAATCAACACGAATGAAATCCAGGAGACTGAGTATTCACCTGCAAAGCAAGAAAAGCCAGGTATATCCACTTGAAGGCAAGGTTCACCCAATGAGTCTAGGCAGCTGTGTTAACATCTGCAAATTAGCATACGCAAGACAGTCCACATACGACTGTGACAGTCCCGAAAATGATGATATTCTGCGAGGGTAATAGGTCGATAATAATGCTAAACGTCAACCAATAGTTTGCCAGGGCAAACCACGAGAATATCAGCAAGAAAATGTTATACTGCGAACAATGATTAACGAAAAGAAACAAAATGCTGTCAGAAGATCACGTACGAATGCCTGGATGTGGAAAAAGAACATTCTGATGATCCCGTGACCCGAGCGATAAAGTTGGAAGAAGTTCACCAGGGCATACTACCAAAAGAAAACAGATCAAGTACCGGGAACCTGTTCGAAAACTGAATACATACCACCGAAGCGGCGAAAGAGCCATTCAACCAACGACGACGTTGGCCAATTAACTCAACTGCAGCTTCTGGAACATCCGTCTCTGCTTTCGAAGGCTTCACATAGGTCAAAGTCCAACGGTCTCCGGCTTTGGCGACCAACTCGAAACACAAGATACGATCCTCGGCTAAGAACATATTTTTGGTGAAAATATCCATGCCATGGATACCTTTCGGGCCAAGACGATCAGCGAGTGAGTGATCGCCGTGGAAATACTGTTCGAGAGGACGCCCAAGGATTGCACGATAGCGGTATGCGGAGAATGCACCAGGAAGGACTGATACATAGCCGAAACTACTTTCCAGTGGTTTATCTATACCACGATGAGATTCATGTGGAGATGAGCAAAGAAATAGGCTTACCGAGAATGTTAGACATCTTGTACTCAAAGTTTTGGGCTGCAACCAAGGGGTTCAAAAGCTTCTTCCCCCCTTCAATCATAGCGTGGATTTCACCACAGCATCCGCCCAAATGGGGGTCGTTGTAGAAGGCCTCCCACAGATAGTAGATAGACTTATGTCCAGGCTTCGTTCCGGCATCGATGAGGACACACGTGTCAGGCTGGGGGACGAGCTCAGTATATATCCAAGGAACAGAAGTAAGTCTTGTACCTTCAACATGCGCCCAACAGCATTGAACAGCCAACGATGGGAGTTGATCTTCTTCTGATTCTTGGCCTTTAAGACAAGCATGATCTGGACCGGAACTAAATTGTTGGGGTCATTCTCATGAGGAAGGACCAATTGGGGCGTAGGGTCCACGGAAAGTTGGGTGGTATACTGCAGTGTCGCTCGTGAAACAAATATATGTCTGGTTTGAAAAGGAGCTGACCTCGAAAATGTGGGCAACAGTATCCTTTCCATCCACCTGTTTCTTCATTACGCCATCTTGGTAAAGACCCACAGTGGCCAAAATATCGAGAACGCTCTTGTCCATTGGCTCCAGACCGTCGACAATAAGAGAAACTACGATTCTTTGCCAGCCCGGCATGCCCTCCTCCGCAGCTCGCCGCCAGTACTTTGACTGCTTTGTCTTGCAAATATCACGGATGTTGAGCATGACACCATGAAGTGTGCGAGCATAGAGGGTCTTGTCTTCGTTGTATGACGTGACCGCGATGAGAAGGTCAGTCTGACGGTTGTAGAGCTTAGGCCGCAAAGACCATCCATTAGCCTCAGTGAAATCATCCGGATCAACCGTAGCAGCACTGTATCGCATGTGTCTGATCATGGAATGAGTATTAGACAAGAAACGGGGCCCAAATACACTGACGAGAACTCCGTCGTACTGGTCATCGAATATTTTGCCTCAATTGCGCTGTGAACTGGAGTAGGGACAGGGTATTCGGTGATGAAGTTCCCGTTGGTGAGCTTGACTTTACGTGTCACGCCGCGTTTGATGGTCTGGCGACGTCTCCAGGCAGTTTCGACACCGTTGGTAGACTGTGACATGGCCGAGCTTGGGCGAGCATAAGGGTCACCGTACGCGGAAGGATCGACGGGGCTGCGGAAGGCAGGAGCATGAGACGAACAACATCAGTGTGTCATGGAAACGAAGGTGGCTCACCCCGGCGGATAAAAACCACCAGGATTGGAACTCTCGCCTCCAGTCAATGGGAGTTTTTCAGCATAGTCTTCATCGGGATAGCCTGCAGCACCGAACTCGCGGGGTAAATTGGTGGTACTTTCAAAAGGAGAGTTGGTAGCGCTGTCGTATGTCCTTGGTGGGGGTTCTTGAAAATGGGTTTGACGGGGACGGTCAGCGAATGGATCGCCATAAGGCTCACCACGGGATGGAGAGGACATAAGAGGAAGCTGGGTATGAGTGAGGAATTGAGTAGTGCCCGACGTGTGCTTGGGCGTGGCAAGAAGAAAGAGACAAAGCCCAAAGCAACCGCGGGCGATGTTATACACCGCATGCACCCGGACCTCTGTCACCCCATTGACACTCTACCCTAGTGCCGCAGTCAACGACGGTTTCAACTCAAGCCACGTCTGCCGCATCGCCTCGCAAAACAGGCTGCGTGCCTGTCACCTTGCTTTCTCATTTATGTATTCCGCAGGAGATCTAGAGTAAACTGTAGACCGCATTTTCACCCTCGCTCATTGCCTTCCGTAAATTCATTACATCACGTTTACGGTGTCTTCAAGCCGAACATCAAATATTTATTCATCTTCGCATGAACGTTTACTATGTTAGCTCCACTTGATGTTCTTCGTCGTGCAGTAGTACATAGCTTGGGCTATGGGCGGGTATAGCATCGGCGCATTGCTGACTCCGACGCGGATCCAATGGAGATAAACATCCGGTATCCTTGCCCACGAAACAACGGGTGCCGAGATCGCTGCGTTTACATTTCACGCCCTTGTGCACCTGATGTCGTCGTCGAATGCGGTGATTAACTTGGTAAAGCAAAGTATCGAAACTGGACTGGATTAAGTTCCATATAATGCGACGCAGCGCTGCTCAAACGCTTTTACCATGAGCTTCGAAACCTGTCCAAAGAATGTCCCCGAGACAGTGGCATATATTGGATCTGCAAATGCGAAGGCAATGTCCAGAGTGACCAACGTTGGTCCTTCATCGGGGAAAGCGGGGTTCATTGCAGAAGTCTTTGGTTGGCATGAGGGTGAGAGTTGAGGAGAGGAAGCAGAACACGGTTTCAGGTGCCACACCGTGGTCAATGTTTTGAATAATGGACTTGAAGACAAAGCCACTGCCTAATGTATCAAAAATTCAACTCGATAACGCGAGAGATGCGAGTAGAGAGTTGATACCTCCACAAACTCATCAGGTTTGCACGTCACGGTGCTGGTGTAGCTTTCTTTGAATGCAAGGAAGCCTACAGTAAGCTCAGCTTGCATCACGGTTATTCCGTCACGCCGAGCCTCGCTCCCCAGAATTCTCGAACCTGTACAATATGGTACGAAGTTCGGGTATGACTCGACGTCCGCAATGACTTTATACAATTCACTGCGCCGGTATCTGGGTGTGCTCAGGGATGAGAATAATAGTGCTAATGTGCACGTTGACGTACGGAAAGATTTTACGCTCATGATAGGTCTGGTTTTCTTCGGGCCCACTCTGTGGCAAAGAGTTCGACAAAGGGTACTTGGTGAAGTTGAAGAAGTCTCTACGCTGTTGCGCATTGTGGTATGCAGTTGGCAGAGCTCGCTGGAAGGCTCTCCGCATTTCAACGCTTCAGCTTGAAGGTAGAGTTCCAGAATCCAAAATCTACTAGACGTAGGTATGTCGTCAAAATATGAGCGTGGGTCGCCCGGTTACGGTAGTATGTACTGCACTATACCGTGACACTATGTCATAACGGTAATATCATCACTGAAATCTGATGCATAGCAATCCACACGATCGAACGAGCGGCTAATTGATGTAGCACGGACACGATCGCATTCTCTTAAGGTTAGTGGTCAGAAAGTGAGGAATAGGCGTTCCCAGTGTAATCTCCGACTAGACTAGATCCTGGAACCAAATCAAGCAGGGAAACCCTACAAAAGAAAGCGCTGCGCTGAGGTGATGTGCCATCGTGTAGAGTGACATGACTCTGGACGATTAAAGCTCGGTGAAATAACATTCACTTGAACACGCTTGTGGTACATTTTTACGACCAACAGAAGGATATCTCGCGCCGCAATGAGAGGTAATGGAAAGATAATTATCCAGCGAACTCGGCATTCTCGGTACAATCTCTTGCAATCTGAAGCATCTTGAATTAGTTCCAGTCCGAAGATATGTGGAGATCTCACATGGCCTTCATGTCCACATTTATAGCAGGTCTTGTTCTTATTCACTCCTAAAGCAGGTGCCCCGTCTGCAAAAGTTGTGCCTGGTGCAGCGAGACAGTCCCTTGAAGTGTTTATGAAGTTAGCATTCAATAACCCCGTGTGGGTGATGTCTACCTAGCCATATGATTCGGACCTCCACAGCGATAACACTTGACTGGGGGCAATGTTGATGTATTCAAAGCCCGCCCTGGAGGAGGCATACGATATGTAAATCCAGCGCCCGCGACCCCAGTTGCTCCGCTAGGGCAAACGCGTGCAATGTGGCCAAAGCGGCCACAGTTCTGACCAGTGCGCGGATATTAAGCTTGCTGGGAGGATCCGAATGCCCGGCCATCACTCACATAGCATTTCTGAGTTCCGCCTTGGACTCTCAAATTGGGACATTCGGCTTGAATGTGTCCTATGCCGCCGCAGGAATAGCACTGCTTGGCTGCAACGGTTCGAGGCGAAGGACAAGCTGAAGACTCATGCCCCGGCTGGCGGCAATTGTAGCAGAGACGCTGCTCCGAGGAGCAGTTCTCAGCAATATGGCCCACTGTGTGAGATTCAGTCCTTGAGATTGAGAAACGATCCGAAGTGTGAATGCACCCACAATTTCCACATTTAAAGCATCCCTTGCGCGAAAATTGGTACGCCATACTTATCTAAAAGATCCTGACCGGGCCTGACGTACGTCTACATGCATGAAGATTAATAACATGGTGGTGCGAGGAAGAGTAGAGGACGGACCTCTTCTTCCCACTTCCAACTGACCACTTTTCCTCTCTTCCCGCCTCCGTTTGACGAGGATGAAGATGTTGATGTAATACAGTTATCAACGTTCAACGACACCCTTAGTTGCAATTGGAATTGAATATTATGGATTGGTCCTATTCTCGCCTGCCCTGCCCTAAACCTTTGACGGTGGCGCCAGGTCGTGCGTGAAATCACTTTTGTTGGTATCAGTACTTGCCGCGTTCTCGGCCTTGCTTCAGATGACCATCACATTCCATCATTCGTTCGCTGCAATTACATTCCACGGTTGACACCAATAAAGTCACGATGGGCTCCATTTCCGTCGCATTTCCGAGCAATCTCCATTTCGGTTTTGGCGCCCAATTCTGTAAGTATCTCGGACCTTGTATTCTCCCTTATCGATAGCACTCCTTCATGGGTGCTTCATCATGCTTACCCCACCGCCTTTTTTGACATTTCGCTGCCCTTATAAAGAACATGTCGTAGAAGCATTCTCTCTTTGGGACCCACAATCCCACCCGCGGATCGTCGTCACACAGGTAATGTATGCCGTATGCCTTACCACACTACCAGTATCCACTCACTTGGAGCCGATTCTACTCCATTTAGGTCCTACCTCTCAGCGGGGAGCCGACCTTAGCGCGCTCGCATCCATCGCGCTTCTTGTGAGGGTGCAGAGCGACCTCCCGTTAGGCTCGTGTTTCCTCGTACCCAGTTTTGCTACGTCCTCACGACCGATCTCACAGAACCTGTTCTTTCGTGGACGCCGTTCCACATCCTCGCAACAAGTGTCGTAACGAGCGACCTAAGCACGGCTCAAAGTTTGGAAGGAGGGACTGTGGTAAATGATCCTTGGGCATAGGTATTTCTCCATGCGGATCATTTGTATGTGTTATATGAAACATGCGTTGGGATAGTCAATTTCGTCTATGCCCTGGCTATTGATTTGTCTGATTGCATGTGCGCCTTTATGCCCTTATGTACACACTACGTCACTCGTACGAACACGATCGGTCCCTCAGCCCTGCCAGTGTTATCTCTTCCGGGGCAGGGGGCTTGAGAATCACAACTCACGTGTTAGGCGATGAGTTGTGCCGCTCTTTCTTTTCGTTCGTGACACTTGAATCACCTTTGCTAAGTCAACAAAAGTCCCTTTTATTCCGAGTCTGGTTGGAACGACTACTTCTCCTGCGCAGCGGAAGCCGGAATCATTCCGGAGTGCGACAGTATTGACGGTGAGAATCCGATATTGTTTTCTTCTTTGTGTACTTGTCTTCATGTTCAAACTCCACACAGTCCACAAACGCTTCACCTCAACATGACATACTTTCATTCATGAGATACCATGAGCATGCCTGAAATTCATGACATAGATGACAATACCCTGAGTCATCCGAGTACGTTCTACCATGCATTGCGAGATCGTGATTCATGAACACGCGATTTTGCAAATTAATTAGACATGACTGTGATTGTTGAGTCTGATTCAATTGCTAAATGATGTCAACTAACAGTTAAACTTTGAGCCTTCAAGCTCGCGTACTCACACATAATTATTTGATTATGAGAGCCAATATGGCAACCCGGTACCTGATCTGCGGGCTACATCTTGGCTTACTTTCCTGCTCACTCAGAACGTCTCAAGCTACAGGTGTTCTTGCTACTGGAACGACCCGGGGGACACTCGCCAATCGACGACGATTTGATCGACCTAGATTGAATCCGGATATCCGGCTTACCTCCTGGTTTACATAAATAGACCAGGCCCAGCTGGCATCATCCATCAACCGTTGGCTACCGTTCTTCCTCCCTAAAGCCCCCACCACTGTACGTCCTCTGGTCCGTTATCTGTATATTCATCGTTATTTCTTTTTTTCACTATCTTCTCGAACATTATCACGATGCGTCGCTCTGTTATCATAAGTATCGATAGACCGCTGGCACAATCCAGACCACTCATTAATTCATCGGCACATTGTCAATCCATACTGGTCCAAGCCCTATATAGTACTTTATCCAGTCGCGGTGGCCGGCTGGATCCCTCTCGACCTCGTTTGTGCTCGTAGCCCCCCGGCTGAGGTAACACCCCGAATGGCAGTCGTCAACTGGGATTTATTTTGGTGTTTGCTCTCCATCACTTTGCTATCGTTCACCAACATACTCGTCATCATCAACAGCACACAACACAGATATACTGTGTTGTAATTTACGGCAGGTGGATTGCTGCCACCCAGCTACCACATGGCTGCGAAAGTGATACAGCCAATCTCCACGTTGCAAGCATATGTTTTGGTCAGTTTCTCGAGGCTTTCTGTCAGGATATCCTGTTCACTGTATCTCGTAGTGCATTTGATAATGGTGCACATCTCATGGTCATGGATAACATGTTGGCTAGATTCGCGTTTTTTTACGAGTGGTGAGAGGATAAATCGTCCGTATGGATGGAGAGGATCGGTACTCCAACCCTGGGTTGAGGGAAATGAAGGGAACTCCAAGAAACAGTGTGGGCTGAGGGTTCAGCCACTGAACCCTCAGCCCACACTGTTTCTCCTCAACCTAGGATTGGAGTATCAATCCTCTCGATCATAATGGAAGTTCTTGTCATGCCTTCACTATTGATTCACGGAAGGTCATCTCCGTCCCTTGTAAACAACTAGCAACAGGTGTCCTTGCGCCACGTAACGTGTTGCCCATAACCCCATTACACGGTAGAAAAGTCCAGTTGGCGTTCTCTAAATTGTATTTCCACCCTTTCTGTCATTTTCATGTCCCCAGTGAGTGGGGTAGTTCATCGTTCTCATCGAATTTATCGACTAACCTTTGAGCAGGTAAGGATCCCTTCGCGGGAAGAGTATCTTTTGTTGGCCAAGGTTGCCGAAGAGGCAGAACGCTATGAAGGTGCTGTTGGTTTAATCATCTTTGTCAAATGGACGGTTTAGGGTCACTCATACTATGGAAAATCAGACTTGGTGGCGCAAATGAAAGGTCTGATTCAGACCTATGGTACCTTGACCATTGAAGAACGGAACCTCCTTTCTGTCGCCTACAAGAATATCACGAATGCCCTTCGCAGTAGTTGGAGGATCATCGATTCTCTCGAGAAACTGGAATCAAGCCGAGCATCAGGACGTCATTCGCAACACCAGGTGCACCTGATCCGCCAGCAACGCACTCGTGTCGAGTATGAGCTCACCGAAGTCTGCAAAGACATCGTGAAGCTACTCGACGACCATTTACTGTCTACAGCCGAATCCGGCGAAGAGACAGTTTTTTATTACAAAATGTGAGAAAGGCAGTGAGACATCGGTACCGATCAAGTCTAACCTCGTGTTTGTTCGTACAGGAAGGGCGATTACTTTCGCTATTTGGCCGAGTTTGCACAGCTGAGCGATAGGAGCAACTTTTCAGATCTCTCACTTGCTGCGTACAAGTGTGCATACAAGCACGCTTTGGCTAAGCTTGAGCCCACGCATCCCACAAGATTGGGTTTGGCTTTGAATTTCGCAGTATATTACCACGACGTTCGCAAAAGTCCGGAGCGTGCTTGCCACCTAGGGAAGCACGCATTTGATGAAGCAGTTGCTTGCTTGAATGAATCTTCGTCGGTGAAGGTCATGCGAGACTCGATGATGATTTTACAGCTGTTACGGGACGATTTAGTAATATGGTCTGGGGAAATGCAAAGAGGTGAGTCTTATGTTGATCTTCCTTTTCGATTCTGACACATCATCGTTCATGGAGCTGAACACTCTGGGGGTGGGTAAAGCACAACTACTTTCTGTCTTTGTACTCTGTAACCAACATCAACGTTGTCGTATTCGGAGTCCCGATTTGGACCTGTTGTATATGTTATTTAAGTATGATTGAATGCTGGTAGCTGACGTGTGATCAATAAGTGGAATGCAGAACACTCGTTACTCTGTCCCCTCTCCGGGACCGTAGCTCTGGGCAAAAGTAGCGGCCACCAGGAGTGGAAAGACTAATGTCGCGTCAGCAAAAACCTCAAGAGGAAATACATTAGTCATGAGGTAAGGGTAACTCGAAGAGAGGTACTTTAACTGATTCCGCATTTGCACGGATTTTCCCCCAAGAAACTGCTTCATCTGGACGAGCACCTGAATCGGATCCATCAAATTCTTGCCCCGTATTCTATGCTTTGGTCAGCAAGTGTCCATAATGATGGAAGCGGGTCCTAACTATGAATACAGAATAGTCGGCTCCGTTTCTCTGCGTCAGGATCAACAGATATAATTCAAGCAAATAATCGGCTTCTTACAATCAGCATTGCATTTGCGATTTGATGCTTACAGACTCCGCCCCCAAGGATGATCATTCCCGCTTTTTTTGATTTACGAGATAGCTCGTTCAAAGCACGGATATCACCCACGATGTCGATGATCAACCCCGGAGAACGGAACGAATGAAAATATATCATGTCTCCTATTGAGCCATCGGTAAGAGCTGGACAGAAAACCGGAATGTCGTTCTAGAGGAACGCGAATCAGCCTCGTTGGATCAGAGTCAGGTAAATTCGTCCTGATGCATTGGATTCACTTTGTAAGCCCAGTAATACACAGATTCTTCATTATTGATTTCCTTCCCCAAGCGTCGAATGAAGGAGCTTGGTGTCCATACTTGACCAGACGCTTTCTGCTCCAGCAACATGGCATCGAGAATGGGGACCAGCCAGTCTTCGAATTTGCAGTAGTTGTCGTTTGGTA
Organism: Rossbeevera pachydermis; assembly: GCA_038090155.1. Lineage (NCBI taxonomy): Eukaryota > Fungi > Basidiomycota > Agaricomycetes > Boletales > Boletaceae > Leccinum > Leccinum pachyderme. The sequence goes on from JBBPME010000008.1 coordinate 137,543, forward strand.
TGACGAGGTTCCCAACGCGGTTGAGTCCTCTGCTTCGAAGATCTGCACCATCCATACTGAAATCAGCGACGTATGTTTTGCCAAGACACTTGATGAAATCCTCTTCGATTCCCCCGGCGGTGGTCACGATCGCTGAGATGTGCTTGTGCTTCACAAGGTAGAGTATGATCTCACGTAAGCCAGAAGAGATGAGATTTGAAGTGTAACCAAAAAAGATGTTACAGCGCGTCTGGGCTCTCTTTCGGGGGTCTGTATATTCGTCTGATTCATCAGGCGAGATGGGTTCGTCCGAAAGTCGCCATTTTTTCTGGGACATAGAAAATAAAAGACGGGCGATATAGAGATATGTGCACGCCGTACCATGCGATTGACGATGTCGATAGCCTTGCCTAAGCTAGTAGCTTGGAAACCGATCCTCTGGTAGCTATTGAGTAGTTCCTGGAGTGAGGGTGATTGATCAAAATCTGGCCCTTGAACCGAGGTTGCAGACTCTGGTATGGGCTCAGATCGTTTGAGTACTGCCGCTGCCGCTCCTGCTGGGACTTGGAAGTCCATATCTAACTTGGTTACCGCGTAGTATTAACTAGTGAAATATTTTAGTACTTCGCAAGTTGTCGCACGTGCAAGTCCTGTTTTGGTGACTGCGTAGACACGAATAGCTTTGAGTAAGCCTTCGCGGTACTTTGTAACTGGTACTTTGGCATTCGTTCACTGATTGTTGTAATGTTGACCGGGACATTATAGAACCACCATGGATCAAGAGAGGCCCATTACTGACATGCCTCCTGCTGAACCCTTGGGGGAGCAAAAGGACAAACCCCTCGATTCACATTCCGGGCCTACAGTGTTCGACACTCCTGCCTCTAATCTTGGCCACGAGGGATCGTCTGTAGACGGAAGTCGCACTGTTGAGACAGACAGCCGCCCTCCGACTGGTCAGACAGACTTACAAGCCGTCGTGAATGAAGATGATGATCCCGTACCTATGTCAACCGAAGACCCAATCACCGACACCTCTGACACTCCTTCTACCGTTCCCCTCGAACCCGAGCTTCCTGTTCCCGTTCCCGCTGAAGCCATACACCACACAAGCCAGTCATCTGAACTCGTCGTCCCTACCCAAGTTGAGGAATTAAACGGCCATAACAATTCGCGGTCTCAAACACCCTCAAGTGCCGTCCATACTCATCTCGCCCATAACCGCTCGTTGACTATGTCTACCGGGCACACTGTTTCTGTTGTTCTGATATCGTCTGCTTTGGAGACAATATTGTCATCGAAGGAGGCAAAGCGCTCTCCTCCTCTTCGTGACAGTGCACGCAATGCCCTGGAAATGATCAGGGCAGGACGAGGAGGTGACAGGCCACGCGAAATATTTGAACCCCTCCGGCTTGCCTGCGAGACTAGAAGTGAAAAGCTCATGATCGCTAGCTTGGACTGCATCTCCAAGTTGATCTCATATTCCTTCTTCGCAGAGGAAAGCTCTACCCCCTTACTTCCCTCCCCTCCTCCTTCGCCTTCAATTCAAGATCGGCGTTCTATGTCCGATTCTCAGTCAAACATTCCCCAGCCATCACTTGTTGACCTGGTGGTCCACACTATAACCGCCTGCCATAGCGAAACGACACCAGAAGCAGTTTCCCTACAAGTCGTAAAAGCTCTTCTCTCTCTGATACTCTCTCCCACAATCTACGTCCATCATTCCTCCCTGCTCAAGGCTGTGCGGACAGTATACAATATATTCCTCCTGAGCACGGACCCTGTGAATCAGATGGTCGCTCAAGGTGGACTCACACAGATGGTACACCATGTCTTTACGCGGTGTAGATCTGCGAGAGCTGTAGATTTGGATGAAGGAGCCACACTCAGGTCCTCTGTCAGCTCCGAAACACTGCCATCACAGACATATCACCACATAACTTCAGGGACTGAAACGCAACGTCCGTCGCTAGTCCACGAGCAACTCGTAGCTGGCTCCACGTATGGGAGGAACGGCAAGCACGACATTGCACAAGAAGACGGGTCTTCTATTTCCCCTGAGGAGGGCACGGTCGACCATCCAGCGACCCCAATAGCATCCCATCGCCCGTCAGATATTCAAGGTCATGGGGAGGAAGGGTGAGTAATATTCCACTGAAACAGTTTTGGGATAGCTAGCTAACTCATTAGATTGTACCTACTCAGCGCCAGTCCAGTGCATTCGTCCATGCATGTCCGAGCTGAGAGCACACATACACCCACAGAGCTCTCCACTCAGGATATGTTTGTCAAAGACGCGTTCTTAGTCTTCCGAGCTCTATGCAAGTTGACAATGAAACCCCTGAACACTGAGAGGTTCGTTTATGCCACGTTCAATCTCCTGCCAATCTCAAGCTAGTTTTTAGTGAGCAGGACGTCAAGTCCCACGCAATGCGATCCAAGCTTCTCTCTCTTCACCTAGTCTTGACCGTTCTAAATTCGCATATGAGTCTCCTGGTCGACCCTTCGGCTGTCATCTATTCGAGTTCTTCAAATGAAGCAACCACATTTATACAAGCGATCAATCAATATCTCTGCTTAACCTTGAGTAGAAATGCTGTAAGCCCTGTTCCACAGGTGTTTGATGTAAGCGTGGAGATTTTCTGGCGCGTGATATCTGGTATGCGGACCAAGCTCAAGGTATGCATCCTAATGATGCACGATTCTATTTAGTTGATATATTCCATAACCAGAAAGAAATAGAGGTTCTTTTGCATGAGATCTTCATCCCTATTTTAGAAATGCGGACGTCAACTCTCAAGCAAAAGGCTGCTATTCTCGCAATGTTACTTAAGCTTTGCCAAGATCCACAAGCGTTGGTGGAGCTGTACCTCAATTATGATTGTGACAGTGAGGCCGCGGATAATATATACGAGCGGTAAGTTAGTTCCAGGTGTTACCTACCCATCTATCTCGCTGAGCAGTCCATCTAGTCTGATGAACATCATCTCCAAAGTTGCAACCTTGCCATATAATACCTCGCAATCTAAAAACCCAGAACCCGCTAGCCCGGCAGTGAACCCACAGACAAAGGGACACGGCTCATCGTCATACTCTTCTGGAGTAATATCCATCTCTGGCACAGTCAACACGTCTACCATTGGTCTCTCTGAAGGTCAACTGCGGAGGCAGGGAATTGAATGTCTCGTTTCTGTGCTTAGATCATTAGTGACATGGGGCATAACGTCGAGCAAAACACCGGTAGATCATGGTGGTGAATCTGGAGCCCGCAGTCAAATTGGGGAAGAAACAAGCCACGATTCTATGACACCGGATTCATCCCTTGACAAGTTAGCAATATCAACTGGAAGTGCGGAGGCCTTGCGACAATCGACACCAGACATCGCGGATGACCCCGCCAGGTTTGAAAATGCAAAGCAGAAGAAGACAACCTTGCTCGAGGGTATCAAAAAATTCAACTTCAAGCCAAAGCGTGTAAGTTATAGTGCTTGATGAGTCGCATACTTGTTAATTTCAAACTGCGCAGGGCATCCAATTTCTTCAAGAATCTGGTTTCATTCCTGGTTCATCACCTCGGGACGTTGCTCAGTTTCTTCTGACTACTGATGGTCTGAGTAAGGCCATGATCGGAGAATACTTAGGCGAGGGGTATGTGAAATATGTGCATTTATCTCGTATTGCTGATTATTGTGCAGAGATGATATCAACGTGGCTATCATGCACGCATTTGTCGATCTTCTTGACTTCCGGAACTTGAAATTCCTTGATGCCCTGCGAGTTTTTCTGCAAGCCTTTCGTCTTCCTGGAGAATCTCAAAAAATTGACCGCTTCATGCTCAAATTTGCTGAGAGGTACGTTGCAGGCAACTCACAAATACCCTTTAAGAATGCAGGTTCGTGTGTCATGACTCTTGTTGATTGGATTTGACATTAAGCTTCATAAATAGATACCGCATATGTGCTCTCGTACTCCACGATCATGCTCAACACCGATGCCCACAACCCGCAGGTCAAGAATCGCATGACTAAATCAGATTTCATTCGAAACAATCGAGGAATAAATGACGGAGAGGACCTTCCGGAGGAATTCCTGACCAGTATCTTTGATGAAATCCAACATAACGAAATCCGAATGAAAGACGAAATAGATGCTACTGCCAACCTTCCAGGCGCAGGCCCTGGCCTTGCCAACGTCCTCGCCGGCGTTGGCAGAGATCTTCAAAAGGAAGCATACATGCTACAGTCTACCAGCATAGCTAACAAAACAGAGGTTAGACGATTCTAGTCTCATTCGTCATCAACTTACCCATTGTTCCAGGCTCTTTTCAGAACACTGATGCGGTCTCAGCGTAGATCCCGTGCGGGGGAGCAATTTTTTAACGCCTCGCACTTCGTCCATGTTCGACCAATGTTCGAGGTTGCCTGGATACCGTTCCTCGCGGGTCTATCAGGACCCCTACAAAACACCGACGATATGGAAGTCATTGATTTGTGTCTCGACGGGTTTAAGAATGCAATCCGTATTGTCTCCTTCTTTGATTTGGAGCTCGAGCGCAACGCTTTCGTGACAACCCTGGCGAAATTCACTTTCCTCAATAATCTAGGAGAGATGAAGGCGAAGAACATGGAAGCTATCAAAGCCCTCTTGGATGTGGCAGTCAGCGAGGGCAACAATCTGAAGGGGTCTTGGCGCGAGGTTTTACAGTGTGTTAGCCAGTTAGAACACATGCAACTTATAAGCAGCGGTCTTGAGGTACCTGATTCCGGGAAGAAAGGGTATGGATCACCATTGTTGAGTGGGCGTGCGTATACTGAATATAATACCCAGTCGCCTCAAGAAGCTACCAAACGAAGACCTCGCGAATGAAAGCCGATCGACTCACATTACCGTGGCGGCTGATATGGTCTTTTCTCTTAGTCCTCACCTTTCTGGAGTAGGTTCTCCTCTTTGGGCTTGATATGTATTAAAGTCTTCGCAGACTGCGATCGTCGATTTTGTCCGCGCGCTCTGTGGTGTTTCCTGGGAAGAAATACAATCATCGGGTCTCTCACAGCATCCACGTCTCTTCAGCCTGCAAAAATTAGTTGAAATATCCTACTACAACATGAACCGCATTCGTCTAGAGTGGTCTAACCTTTGGGATATTTTGGGCGAACATTTCAACCAAGTATGTCTGGTTTCAATTGTCATTGATTGCCACTCATTCGATCGTAGGTCTGCTGTCACAACAACCCTCATGTCGGATTTTTCGCTTTAGACTCCCTACGGCAACTGTCCATGCGTTTTCTGGAAAAAGAGGAGTTACCTCATTTTAAGTTTCAAAAAGACTTCCTTAAGCCTTTCGAACACACTATGATTCATAATGCTAATCCCGATATCCGAGATATGGTAAGGTTTTATCATCGTTTGTGGGTCGCTCCAATCCCACCGTCTTTGTTGGCAGGTCCTGCAGTGCCTTCAGCAAATGATACAAGCACGGGTTGTGAACATGCGTTCTGGTTGGCGAACCATGTTTGGTGTTTTCTCTGCCGCCTCCAAGGTGCTCACAGGTATGAGATTTCTCGACTCTACCGGACACTTTCATATCATTCTTTCTAGAACGAATTGCCAACTCCGCTTTTGAGATAGTGAGCCGGCTAAACAAAGATCATTTTGCTGCAATCGTCCGTCACGGCTCTTTTGCAGATTTGACTGTTTGTATTACAGAATTCTGTAAAGTGAGCAAGTACCAGAAGCTCAGTCTTCTTGCTATTGGGATGCTTCGCGGCGTCATCCCGGTTATGCTCAACTCCCCGGAGTGCGCCCTCGGCCCCGAAGGACAGACACCTAGCGAAGACGGGATCATTCGTTTTTGGTTCCCTGTATTGTTTGGTTTCTACGATATCATAATGAACGCAGAAGATCTAGAAGTACGACGGCTGTGAGACTCTGGTCATCCACCTCTTGATCGTCGTTGGACTAAATCCTCACTTCATAGGGCATTGGATTCGCTATTTACGACGCTGAAGACGCATGGGAGCTCGTTCCCTACTGAATTTTGGGACTCTGTCTGCCAAGAGCTCCTCTTCCCTATATTCGCTGTTCTCAGGTCGAGTCAAGACCTGTCGCGGTTCAGCACACAAGAGGACATGAGTGTCTGGCTATCGACAACTATGATCCAAGCACTCCGTGACCTCATTGACCTTTACACGTTCTACTACGAAATCCTGGAGCGTACTCTTGATGGATTGTTGGATTTGTTGTGCATCTGCATCTGTCAAGGTTAGTGTACAGCTTCTCCGCACAATCCGTATGTTGATGACGATGGCAGAGAATGATACACTTGCTCACATTGGAACGTCATGTTTGCAACAGTTCTTGGAGAACAACGCAAATAAGTTGAGTGCTTCACGTTGGGAGCATGTAGCATCTACGTTCGTAAAACTCTTCCGGACCACCACGCCTCATCAGCTGTTTGATGAGACTCTGCGAGTCGAGATGGATGGTAGCGCCGTTGATTTCGATACTTCTGGCAAGTTGTTCCATTGCGGTTGCTGTGACATGTACTCACGGCCGAAAGAAGCAGATTCGGCTGGGCAAGCAATTTTGCCTGCCCCTCTTTCCCCCACCAGTGATCGTTCACCAAGCGAGACGAAGCCTTCACTTGGCAATCGTCGTCGGGTCTTCAAACAGATCATTGTCAAATGTGTTTTACAGCTGCTCCTGATCGAGACTACGAGTGACTTGCTTCGCAATGAATCCTTTTACAGAGCGATGCCTCCGGATCAACTACTCAAATTGATGGGTGTATTGGATCACAGTTATCAATTTGCGCGTATGTTCAATGATGACAAGGAGCTCCGTACCGGACTATGGAAAGTTGGTGAGCACTTTCGATTCCACGGTTCCAGAGTAAATTACTGATATGCACCGAGGCTTTATGAAACATTTGCCCAATCTCCTGAAACAAGAATCTAGTAGTGCAGCAACATTGGTGCATATACTACTCAGGCTGTATTTTGACGAGCGGGTGGAGCATCAGTCAATGAGGTCTCAAATAGCGGAAAGACTCCTGCCGTGAGTGCGGTCCGCGCGTGCTTGGTACGATTGAGTTGATGGGAGAATGCAGGCTTTGTTTGAACGTATTGTCTGACTACACAAAGTTGCGCCCCGATACGCAAGCCAAGAACATCGCTGCCTGGACACCCGTCGTAACCGAGATACTCGATGGGTTTTGTCGCTTCGACGATAAGACGGTAAGCTGTTGGCCCGTGTCCGATCTAACATCTTGTTGAATGATTGGTTAGTTCGTCAAATACCTTCCTGTCATCTACCCCTTGAGCACTTGTCTACTCGCGCGCGACATGGCACCTGAAATAAGGCTGGGGTTGAAGAGGTACTTTGTGCGAGTCGGAATCACCCATGGAATTATGGAATCATCGTAAGATCATATGATCAAGTATTATGCTGTTGTCAACTTTCATTGTCGCTCTATCTCTGCATTCTCCTTGATCGCTTTATCAACCAGTGACCAACCAATGGTATAAGACAGTGAAAAAAAAAGCCCAAGTACTAATATCCTGTGTATCCACTCTGAAACCCAGTATTCGGCTGAACCCCCCAACCGGTGGGCTGAGGAACCCATCCCGTTGGTTGGGCTGTGGCAAAGAGTCAATAAGTCTCGCTAAATCGTAGACAACATCACTCACGATTGACTCTAAGAGCATCATACTTATCTGGTTGTAATTTACATATAAATAGATCGACAACACAAAGTAACCATACGCACCTGCCTGCTGAGGTACAGCATGTTCGTTGCCCGACGCGAACGTTCCAGATTTCATCTGGGCAAAAATATTTGCAGGAGACGTGTTCGAGTTTAAACTGTTATTCGACGGTGCCGGGGATGGAGTAGATACGATGTTGTTGAATGGTGATTGCCCAAATGGCGAAAAACCTGTTGGGTCTACAACACGCCGTAAGTAAATGAATAAAGTATTCCGATTGCACCTACTTGTCTGCACCGGTGTCACTGTTGTAGGTGAGAAGCTAGGTGTAGCTGCGAAACCAGCAAACGGCCCACTGCCAACACCAGTAGGTTGAGCCAAAAATGGACCAGATGAGGGGAATCCAGTGGGTTGCGAAACAACTGTCTGTGAGGTACCAGGAAACCCTGTGGCTTGGGGCTGCAGGAAAGATGGTTGTAGATGTTGTGATTGGGGTTGAAAGGGTGATATGGTGGTGGGGCGCGTTGGAACAAAGCTGTTGAACCCAGTTTGAGTATGTATCAGTGGCTGTAATAGCCCCTGGTTTGCGGGCACAGGCGCATAGGGACCTCGTGGGTCATTCCTGGGTTGTTGGTTCTGATGCTGCCCGATCGGAGCAGCAGACCCTACGCCAAACCCGTTGTTATAGCTTGATGGAGGGGAAACAACCAGCGGTGAGGCTGCAGGAGGAACGAATGGAGGGGGGGGAGGGGGGGGAAGAGAGACGACATAACTTGTCTTGAGTTGACTAAGGCGTGCCAACTGATCGAATACGTCTGCATTCGTAGTCTTTGCCAGGGGAGTGGGGCCAGTAGTCGTACCTTCCTGGGGCGGAGCCGGTGGGGCTGGAGGAGCTGGGGCTGCCTGGGGACCCGGGGGAGCCGAAGGTGTCCTTGGTGCCGGTGTATTAGCCGGTGGTGTCGGATTAGAGGCAGGAGGCCTAGAGCCTGGCCTGTTTGTCCATGCATCATCATCAAACCCAGTGGCTGTTGCCATGGCCGAGCTAGATCTCTGTGGGGGCTGCACAGGGGATATAGTGGCTGGACTACTTGTCCGAACAAGCGGTGAGCCAGAACGTTTAATCTGCTCAGAGGCAGTACCGATGGCGCTCAAATCAACAATAGAGGGAGGTACACTCCTGCCTGGTTGAGGTCTACCGCGGCGCTGTGTATTATTTTTCAGGACACCTCCTGGTCCAGCAAATAGGTTCGGAGCTGGACTGACAGGTTTCTTCGCATTCTCTTCCTCCTGTAGTCGCATGGCAAATTCTTCATCACTAGCCAGATGGTCAGGTGGCGGAGCCGAAGGCTTGGCATATTTCTGCTGGATGACCTTGTTTACGCGAATGATATCACCCTCCCGGAGGCCGAGCGAACGCATAGTAGACTCTGTGATATCTGGGAGCAGCGTCTCGTCGATTTTGTCTTTCTCGAACGAGTTTGCATAGCGAGTACAGTCATCGATGTCACAACCAGCGGACAAGAAGAAATCAAACCAATCAGTCTGAGGGCCTTTTTTCTGTGATGGAACAGGACCACGTTTGGTTGCCTCGACAGCACGCTTCACCGCCAAGGGCTGATCGTCGTCGTCGACACCTCGAGAAACAGCACCTCCTGAAGAACTGGAAGATCTCGCCATCATACGCTCGACATATTTCAGGTCTTCCGCAGACATCTTCTCCGACGGAACCTCGATAACGACACCGTTGACCTTGTGCAGTCTGAGTTTTCCGTTGCTGTATCCAAGAAGAGCGGCTTCAACGCGGAACTGTCCGCTTCGGTCATGCCAGATTCTTGTTGAATCTGCAGGAGGTGTACCTGTTGAGATGAGTTAGGCAGATTCAATACTCCAAGAAGACCACTTGCTCTTGCGTTCATTGGACGAGCGCGCAGTCGAAGAATCCTGAGATTGACTACTCCGCGAGCGACTGAGATGATCAGAAGTTGACGGAGACTAGATTAAACCATCCTACCTGGAGGAACCCTGATCACCCTGACTCTTTTGCTGAGTACGTTTAGACGCTTCTTGTCGTTGCTTCTTAAGTGCTGCTGCCGCCGCCGCCGCCGCCGCCGCATTTTCCTTGTCTCGGAGTTTCCGTTGTGCTTCCGCTGCAGCCTTGGCGCGCTCTTGTTCAGCCTTCTTCCGCTCCTTGTCAGCTTGCTCTCGAACTTCGCGTTCCCTCTGTTCAGCATCTTCACGCTCTCGCTCTTTGCGTGCCCGATCACCATCATCCTTGGCATTCGTAGGAGGCGAAGAACCTGACGACTAAACAGATGTCGGACGAAATGGTCATATGATTGCGTGACAATGCCTACCTCGAGATAGGATGCTGGCACGACCCCTTCACTACCTTGCACATTCCTACACTTCCACCACTCTTCTCCCTCCTTCTCAATGACGTATAGTCGATCCCCTTCTTGGACCGAAAGCTCGTCAGGACCAGTACCCTCGAAATCGTACAATGCGACCGCAAGTTCGCCTTCGGCATTACCAATCACGCCAGTATCCCCCACTCCTGTTTCATCATCCTCTGAGGGCTCTCTAGGAGGGATTATTTCTGGAGAGTCCTCCGTGAACCTCACTGAAACGCCATTCTTCTTCGATGGACTGCCGCTTTCAACATTACGCGGAGGCGGGGTATGGGTTGATCGATGAGACTGTAATTCCGCTTTGGCGGCTCCTGATGCAGGCTTGGTGTTGGAAATCGCCAGCTTTCTCGAGTCATCAAGCTTGGTCAAGATCGTTTCTGCTATATCTTCCTTGCCAACATTGAAGTGCAACTTTGTTGGATTATTTCCTCCCATGTCGATGAGAATATGCTTGTGCCTTTCGATCGTGAAATCTTCGACATCCACAGTGTCCCACTTTTGCACAGGTGTCTGGAGCGCCGTAAATGGATAGCCACTGAACTGTAAGGAACTAGAGCATACCTTGTCTGATTCGCTCGCAAAAAATATTGACCCATTTCCGATACCAAGAGTGCCCTTCTTCTTTTTGCCTTTCTTGTCTACCTCGAAAACAACCCAAGTTTTGATGTTGTCTGCTTGTGCTTTGACAGGTGTCTGAGCAACGCGATCCGCCGGGTCTACATACACGCTAACAGGGCGCGGTGGTGGTTTCGGCTGTGATAATAGGTGAGGAGCATTCATGATTCGCAAAATAAAATGGACTAACCGACGGGGCAACAACCTGGGGAGGAGGGGCTGGCTCTGGCTCCGGCTCTGGTTCCTGCACTTGCTCCTCTCCGTTAAACTTTGACAACAATGAATATACATTCCGAGACACGAATGTAAATGCGCACCTCTTCAATGTAGTTTCCAGGGACAAATCCAGCTTTACCACCTTCCTTCTGACTTTGAACAAGGATCCATTCATCTTCGCGATCGAAGACCATGACAACCTCATCCTCTCTGATAGAGAGCTCGCCTGGGGCCGCCGCATCATAATCATATAGTGCTTTGGCGATGGAAGTATGGTCGGCCTGCATGGATACTCCATGTAAGTACAGCGGCGAGAAAGACAACAAAGGCTGACCAGTTCAACGTATGCAGATGGAATGAGACCAGAAGGGCTGTCTTCATCCTGCGAGTCGCCTCTGATCTTCACCTTCCACCAACTAAACGAAACTGAAGGTTGGTGATGGTGGGAAAGACGAGGAGGATCGGACTCAACTCGTCGTCAGTTTTCTCGAGTAGAAATATGATCTGGTTCTCCTTGATCGCAATTTCATCTTCTGACTGGGGCTCATAGTCGTAAGACGCCTTGAGAACTGCGAGGTATTCCTCGCCTTGCTGAACCATGGCTGGCTTAGGACTTGTCGGTGTCGTGAGAGCGTGGCAAGTTTGGGAATTGCTAATCGATGATGATTATGAGTGACGAAAGGTAAGTTAATGGTGGTGGAACGGGACAACAAGTACTTCAGCTACTAGGCGTCTCGTAGTAGGGATGGACGGGTGGTTACGTTGCTAAAATAACGTGTGACGGGGGGTGTTTTCATTTATTACATAAGTGAGGTTCCGAACTCCCTCGTGGTGTATTGCACGCAGAACATGCCAGGTGGTTTGGTTCGTTGATGCTGGTGTCCTAGTCAGCACTCTGTCTCGGGCGTAGAATATGGGCCTACAGTGTACAAACAATACAATACCATGGAACCTCATCTGAATTGTGATTGCAGGCGTTGAAGATGAGGTTTGGCTGCCATTGTGACGTTCTACTCTTCTTACTCGGTCGTGTAGATATTTCGCCGCTCTGTGGCGTCTTGATTTGACCAGACCTGCCAGAACCAAAATCACTAACTGCACCAGACGTATTGATGCTTGAAGAGCCACGAGGGTCCCCATCACCACGGCCACGTTTGCACCCTCCGGAGGAACCAGCACTCGGCATGAGGAAATCCCGAGAGAGATCGTGATCAAGCGTGGCAGCCTTGAGTGCATCCAAGTCTTCCTCTTTAATGACCTCCAACAGAGTACGACGACGGTCGTAGTCTGTTTCAGAGTCTCGATCATCATCTTGCGGGTCCGAGTCGTCTCTGATGATGGTTGAATTCGAAGGCTCAGAAGACATCGCCTTGATTCGGAGAACTTGTGTCCGCTGTTCAGCGGCTCGCGCACGTTCTTCCCTAGCCCGTTTACTGCATTACCACCATTATTAGTAACAAAAAGGCACGCAATAATCCCCGCTGACCTTCCGGCCTTCTTCCGGAATCCAACCCCGTGTGATTTGCTCTCCTCCTCAAGGTCTTCGTTCAGGGTCTTGCCAATGGTGTTGAATGCGCTTGAATTTACTCGCGATCCTGCTTTTCGCTTCTTGGAAGTCTGCAGACCTCGAGGCCTGGGGCGTTGGCGGGGCGGAGGCCGCGTTCGTGAATGGGCACCACCGCACTAATTTATTCAGTCAAAGCAGAATCAAAGCATCTTTAAGAACGAAACGCCACCATATATTCTGGGAGGTCGCCCATTTCGATACCCTGCCCCGCAATTTTGACGGAATCGACTAGTCGGGTCCCACATGACCAATACCCTAAGAGTCATTCTAGTGTCAAGATTTGTAAACGGAAAGAAGGAACAGTATATTCACCGTCACCGTAGTACCCTTTGTCTTGAAGAGCACGTACTTCTAGTCGGAGCTGCCGCCAGAGAGCCTTGAAAGCGGGACCGTGATCCATGTGCTATAATGAGATGGAGGTGATTATTTCGCTACATCATGATCATTCGCAAACCTTGATGTGAGCTAACTGATAGCAGAAGGTTAGCAGGGGCATACACAGTTGCAAGAATCAGGTTCGCCCTAGATACCTCGTGACATAGTGTGCTCATCAGCCAGTGAATGGGCAACAACGATCCCGTAGAAGACCTTAAAACAAGTTCTGGAAAGGATCACGCCTTCATAAAGTTATGCTTCAGACCAAGAAGCTAAATCACCTATAGTTTCACCATGGTTCCAGTTGCGCCCTGCAAAGACACGGTTGTATTCGTACTACGGTCTGGGGTTAGTGGCACCACTCAACCAAAGTCCGTCGATCGCACCTCTTCGAGACTATTCACGGCAAATCCATATGCTTTCATGATAGGTTTCACCTGAGCAGCGAGAGCTCGAAGAAGTTGACGAGCGGCTTCTTCGACGGTGTCATCGCCCATCGGTAAAACGGCGATAAAATTTACATGAGGGTTTGGGTTAGGCTCGCGCTCGTTAATGCGCAGGTGGACCATTGGAGTATCACTGGCCTGGCGGCGGAGTCGTGCAGGTTAATGTCGAAGGAGCGCGTGACAAGTAAAGCAATTAGAGGGATGTAGTACAGTACTCAGGCCGTGTCGACAGTCAACTTATAGCGACACCAGAACGCGCCGTGCCAGAAGCTAGAGCACTCGCTACCAAGCCTCGACAGTTCCTCAGGCGTTCTCGCCTCACCACAAACCAGGAGCTCTCCGAGTTCGGGACAGCAAGAGGGACGCCAACGATTCCTCTCGACTGTGCCTCTTGAACCGCCTTCACCAACGATTCCACCTCTGCTTCCGAATCAAGATCGTCCAGGTTCTCTACGGCATCATCACCCTCTAAACGAATTGCGGTGGTGGGCGCCTGGGTCTTCTTCGGCGCTTTCTTTGTTACTGCCTTGCTAGGATCCACACCCGACGCAATTGCCGCCTCCATCGCGAGTCTCTTCTTCTCCGCCTTTTCCTTCTCTCTTTTCTCCTTCTTCTCCGCCTTGGTCTCTTTCTTCACAGGTTCAACCCAGTTTGGGTTGTTGGCCCGATTCCATTCTAGAAGTAGTTCATCGTATGGCTTTGAACGACCCTGTACCGCCCGCTTTGCTCCCATAGAGTGCGCCTTGCAAGTAAGCGAACGTGAGCAAGGGAGACCCTTGTCATTTATAACACCACACTGCTTGTCGTAGTCCGCTGGGCCTTTAGTACGCCCTTTTGTGATCTTTGTTTTCTTCTTGCTGGGTTCCAAAGGGTCGTCTCCTTCTTCACCGTCCACTCCGCGCTTCTTGCCCTTTTTCAACTCTACTGTCAAACAAATGAATCCCAAATGATCGGATTAGGCCAGGATAGCGCGCTGAGAACGGAAATGGATGATACATTCACCGTCTGCCGACTTGTTCTTGACCCCCTTCTTGCCAGATCGTATGTCGCTGCAGTTGGCTGGCATGGGTTGCGGCATAAACGCAGGGAACAAGGCAAGCAGCGGATACATTGCACTCACTCGCATGGTCAGAAATGGTGCTCCGTAGCACCGGCTTGTCGCAGTCATTACAACGGACAACACCCAGATCAGATCTCAGTGGTTGCACGCCGAAGATCTTCATATCGCGTGCAGAAAGCCATGATGTTGGTGGGGACGGGAGCTCTGCCACCTGCGCTTCAGTTGGCGGTGTGTTCGAGCGAGGGGTATTCAACGAATCCCAAGAAAAAGGCGATGGTGAATGACTGGGTCGTTTGAGCCTGAGAACCATGGCCGTTCCTACACAAGTTGGCAACACCGCCACACGAAGTACAATTTACGTAAGTTTAAACTGTTTCTCAATCAGACCTTTGGGACCCAAAGATCGTAGAGCTGCTTGTCTGCTGGATCAAAACACGTGAGGAGCGCGGGGTCTGGGCGTATCGATATCTTGTGGTCAGCGTGAGATATGCGAGCGCGAACAGGGAGATTGTCTGTCTGACGGAAACTGGTGCTGACGGCAGACTCGGATATCGTTGTCGACGTTGGGGAGGTTGTGATATCCTGGAAAGACACGCTGAGCAATCCGACGAGGCACGGACAACGTAACACGCACCCTGGTGGTTTTGAGAGAGCGCTGTCTCTGAAAAGGCGTGGATTCAGGCGTTGCGTTTGCTGTCGAGTGTCGAGTGAGAAGTAACAAGCGAACAAGTCGAGCGAGGACGAACCAGCGTCGGACATGACAGTGCAATGTGTCACACGTAACGCGTCCGTCACAAACAGATCATCACGCACTAGTCGCTTCTTCGACTTGCCCCACAATGAACCTATTCAAGAGCTGTGAGTCACGATAAGCTTACCCACACGGAATTCGTACTCACATCTTCAAAAGTCTTTGGAAAAGTCTGGCGTAAGCACGAACCCATGCAGATCATCCCTCGCTTTGCTCACCGTACTCAGAGGATCCCAATGCCGCCGAGGTGGTCAAAATCCAATCAGGCCAGTTGTATCTCGTCAGACCCGGAAACGTGCGGTCTTCTAGGGAATGCATGTATGCCTTCGTACATCCAACTTACCTCTCGCATCCGGTTCATATTCGCTTCGCAGTTACAACGAGGCCATTGCCACCATAAGACGGGTCCCCGCCCTCGAGCACAACTTCCAACTTGTCATTAACCGCGTTTACGAAGAAGGCGATCAAGAGCTACTAGGGGATGAAGATGAGAGTGCGACATCTTATATCTTCTTTAAATGTCTGCTCACTATGTTCCAGCCGACGAAGAGAAGGTTTTCCTTATCAGCGAGGAGCTTGAGTTCCGACCTGGTCCGGGAGAAACCCCGGAAGGGTCCTCCTTTGTTTGGCGTGATCTAGATGGCGACGTTGATGAACTATATGAGTTTCTTATGACAGAAGAGACCAACGTCCCCACGCGAGCATTCTTTGAGACCTGCATGTACCGGGCCATGTATGAGCGGAAGTATAGAACAAGCGCCGATAATATCCGAGACTCGGATTTCGAACAGTTTGTCTGGAAGTGAGTATCTCCCCATAACACCGTCTTTCCATAGTCATCGTCTCCAGGCCGCCTGCACCGAAGGGTCCTAGAACGAAAGTCGCCAAAGAAAAGACTACCACGACTCGGAGAGAGACTGGTGGCCTTCCCGCAACCACAGAAGACGACTCGGTTGTCATACAGCCTCCTCCTACACCAAAGAAGGCTCCTACACCAAAGAAGGCTGGTAGAAAATCTCAGTCTACTCCACAAAGCGCGGATTTTCCTCTTATCGCTGATGCTCAAGCCTGCTTATTTGTTTGGGACTTGGAAGTAGATGGATTCGTGTCTGCACACGACGAACAAGTACTTGATGCAAAAATCATCGAGCGCTCCTCCGATGACTATAACTACTGGGTCGCCGCAACGGGCGATGAAGGTGATCTAGTGATGCACAAGATCGCCCCCGATATGAATCCCCGGTGGTCTCGACAGACGTACTCGCTCACTTGGAACCATTGTGTTGACGGGACTTACGGAAGCTGGGCGTTTCAGTTCATCTCTCCTGAGGGGTATGAGGAGTTCAAGGTAACATTCACCAGGGCATCATGGGAAACACGACATCGGGTGCCTTGGAACAAAATCAAAGTAAGCTAACTTTGGTATTTATTGACGCCACACTCTGACATTTACCAGCCAGACGAACAAGCGTACGTTATAAATTCTAACACCGAAGACGTGGAGATGCGTGATGTAGGAGACGAAGAGGGAGATGAAGAAGAGGTTTTATCCGAGCTTGATCCCGACGAAGGTAGACGTTTTTCTCCCGAAGTAGCTTTGCAATTCTGATTATCACAGAACCAAGCGACGATGAGGAGGAGGAAGATGAATCCTCTGTTCCGCAGTTACCCGGGGAGCGCAATTCAATGCTAACGGTTGGATATAAGGGTGACCGTTCATACGTTGTACGGGGGAATAATATTGGCGTGTTCTCTCATTCTGGCGGAAACCAAGTCAAGTATTGTGCAACTATCAGCAAGATTGCAACTCCCAAGGGGAAGGTGTTCAAACCACGAGAGGTAGTCTACCTTTCACTTATCCTCTGTAAACATGTTGACAGTGGGGAAGGTCATGCTACACGATCAAGACACGAAGATGATCTTAATGAACCCTACCGACCCCCACTCGTTGTATAACATGGACATTGAACGCGGAAAAGTCGTTGAGGAATGGAAAGTCCATGACGACGTTACGGTCGACCACATGGCACCAGATAACAAATTTGCTCCAACCACCAGAGAGCAGACCCTCGTCGGCGCATCGCGTAACGCTCTCTTCCGTATCGACCCGCGTATCTCTGGGAACAAGATGGTCGATAGCCAGTATAAACAGTACGTTAGCAAGAACAAGTTTTCCGGCCTTGTGACTACGGCTACCGGCAAAGTCGCTGTAGCGAGCGAGAAGGGTGACATTAGACTCTTTGACTGCATCGGCAAGAATGCGAAGACGGCATTACCACCTCTTGGAGATCCCATTATTGGCATCGATGTTACTGCCAACGGGCGGTGGATAGTCGCAACGACAAAGAGCTATTTGCTTCTTATCGACACGCTGATTGGCGAGGGCAGATATGCTGGTTCCTTAGGCTTCGATCGTAGTTTCCCTGCAGACGCGAAGCCGATGCCACGACGACTTACGTTGCGTACGGAACATGTTGCATACATGAACCACGAGATCAGCTTCTCCCCCGCTCGGTAGGCACCATTCTCAACTAATGATGTGTAGTGTGCGATCATGTTCCTTGCTAGGTTCAATCAGGGAGAAGGCCAGGAGGAGAATGCCATTGTCACGGCAACTGGCAAATATGTGATAGCATGGGACTTCAAGAAGGTTAAGAAAGGGCAATTTGACAAGTATGAAATCAAGAAGTATGACGATAATGTGGTCCAGGACAACTTCAAATTTGGAGATGACAAGGAAATCGTGAGCGAATCTGAGCTATTTATGGAGGTTTCGTCCTCAACAGCGTTTTAGATTGTTGCTTTGGAGAACAACGTATTGGCGATCAACAAGAAGAATCTGAAGAGGCCAACCAGAACGTCACTCGCACCGACACACAGTCTGCAGAGCAAGTCGAGTATTGTGAATAGCCCATACTAGTGACACGCTATGTAAATGGGCTTAAAGTTGAAGCAGAGAAGGCGAATACCCTGTACAGCGCACGTTGACAGTGTAGTATGAAAAAAGTGTAATAAATGCCTGTATAGATATTTGATATTTGATGCATTAAATGAGCAAATAAATCTTTCACTTGTTCTCTGGACAAGACCCTTGCGGAGGGACGCGATCCCTAGCATCTACGTACCTCCACACACCTAGATGCCACATAACCCTAGGTATAAACAAGCTAACCCCTAAAACTACTGTCGTCCATAGCATCGGACTCCATTGGGTAACATCCCATCTATCATCACCCAGGGCCCACAATGTGACGTAGATATGGAGAACGTCGCCAACGAGAAGAGGAGTCAACAAGGCTCGGACGATCTTTTCCTGGGTTGCAGGCTGCGAAGCCAAGTGTTTTCTGGCAGCGCTGAGGACGAAAAGATTAAGAAGACCCATAAGTGCGCAGACGTGCGCAAGTTGGATGACAGTCACGATGGATGCCTTGGGCAAAATATCGGGAGGAGAAGTGCCAGCTGGCCATGGAGCTTGAGTGTTGTGAGTCTGGGGAAATCGATGAGAACTGAGGGTGGGAATGAAATGGGGAAAGCGAATTACCGTTTCAGGATCGCAGAGGGCTCCGATGAACCCGATGATGGTCAATGCGGGTTCATAAAAGGCGAAGAGAGCATAGTAAAAATCTGGAAGTGCAGTCGGCGGCTGCATTGGGCAAAGCGCTGGCTGAGAAGCAAGCCACGGGGGCAATGATATTTAAGTTATGCCGGGTCGTGGTCGGAACACATTGAGCTGAAAATACCTCCTTCACGCAACCTTCACGTGAGACGACAAAAGTGACAACGGAAGGTTATCAGGCTAGGAACGACCGGCCCTAAGGTCCAAGGTTCAGCCGATAGCCCTTTTAATTCCGTGCCTTTTTTTCTTCTTCATCACGGTCTATCTTAACCCAGGTGGACAGCAACTCTATTGCCCATGTTGATCCACCAAATGGCGAGGACCCAGATCGAAGAAGAGGGTTTTAATGCAGGCTCCGCGGACTGGTTCACTCCGTCACAAATGGGGGGTAAATGCTTCGCGCCCATCTGACAAGGCTGTAGTTAGCACACACGTATGTAGAGCAGTACACCGTATAGCCCTACTATCAACATGCAAAAAATGATTATCAGAGTGGCTGAAACACGTCTGAAATTTGCCACGTGACCGCGAGGAGATCCCTGTTGGTGTCATCCACAACAACGCGCACGGCCTTGGAAATGCTGTTGCTTCACTATCTCAGGTGCGTGTTATCTGGTCCTCGTATCTCACTGTTTCATACCCCTTCTATCCAGTTATGTCGCTGCTTTAGCTGCTTTCGTGTTCGTGACCCTTTCTCTTGGTTGGTCATCTTTCTCGTTCGACGGCTCCGAGTTCCTGTTCACCTGACCGGGTTCAAGCTAGCGGATTGCTCTATCTCTCTGAATTAATTGAAGAACATTCTCGTCTCGCTAAGCTGGTTGGCCAGAGAGGAACCTTTGTCTGGACTCTTTCCTCTCCTCTTCCAACTCTGCCCTCACCATCTTTTAGGTTGTCATTGCTTTACATGTGTTGCTTTATTTCACCGACTCTCTCCCATTGCTGCAGACAACATTCTCAATCCTCTGCCACATAGTATATCTGCAAAACTTTTCGAGTCGATGGCCTCTCATCTCGCTCTCATCTGTTTCGTTCATTGCTTCGTGTACAATGGCTATCGCAAATCACTTTCTGTGGTTCACGTATTTCTCTCGCCTTGCTCACGACGCCAGACAGAGTTATAGGTATCGAATTCCGGTCCCGAATGTACCGGGTTTCACGGACATGTCGACTTTCTTCGCCCTCTGTGTCTGGCTTGTTCCTATGTTCTTATTTTTGAGCTTGAGCGCCAATGACAATGCTCTTCCCACTTCATCTGGTAATTATTCGTCTCCGTTACTTGTCTCCCAACTGAAGGACACGTATTCAGGTACTGGTGATCGGTCTCCAGGTTCTCGCCGCTCCAAATCTTCATTGTTCAAATCCATGTTTTCTGTCTTTTCCAAGGGCAAGCCAAAACCAACAGGATTGATCATACCATCTTCACCTTCAGTTCCGTCTCCTATCTATCCGTCACTGTCACCTTCAACGCCTCCTTCGCCATTCCTTTCACCTCCACCACGGAGCCCAACAGTGTCAAGTCGCATCGCTCAGCAGGATGTCGACCATGCATATATTTCTCAGCGCCGCCTATCCCGGCGGTCATCCGAAGGTTTTGGAGGGGTGGCAAATGTTAGTGCCTCGCTTTCGTCTAGACGAGCTTTGAATTCCGGACTTGACGGACCTCCCACTGAATGAGTACCAGCCAATATGATACTTGCATTGGTTATGAACCTATGTCGGTAGATTATGTTGTTTCACGGACTACGCTACTGGTACAAGTCAGGCAGATGATATAATTGCCGTCGGGCAGTTTGAAATCCAAAAGTGTGACAGTCCATATCGGTGCTTGATTTGATTGGTTACGAGTTCCATGCATCTTCATCTTGGACAGAATCCTCGAACGCTCTTTCTCTTGACGGACTCTCATGACCAGAAGTTAGGACGGCCCAACAGGGCCCTTGTATTTCGCGCAGCGGAAGCCAATGCGTGTCAAGTCGTGGTTGAATTCCGCCCCAATGACGAGGTAAACCTTAATGGTACCGTCAAATTGACACGCCGGAACGTGAAAGGATGTTTGGGACTCATTTCGGTAGAAAATGGCGCGTACACTTATCGTCGTATCGCTAGCATGTACTCACCGCAGAGTCAGACGTATTCCTGGCAGTGACCACTTCTGCCACTGAGATAGGCGACACTCGTCCATCGCAGTCACTTCCGGAGAAGGTTGCAAGGATTCATGATGTCCAGTTCTATTGTCTGACATCGTCCTCTTGGGATGATCTCTCCCCTTCCGATGACTCGCTCGTTAACCCGGAGAACGTGGACACAGCATCAAACAGGGAAGCATATTTACAGACCCTCAACTCCAATGCAGTATTTGAACATCCGTGCATGCCACTCACCAAGATCTTGTCTTCTGGTTCCTTTTATTATGCACTGGATCCATCGTGGGACTTGTCGACACGGCTCGCAGTCCGGTTGTCTCGAGATAGTCGGATTCAATACGACATCGGGGTGTTCGACGAACGATTCATATGGAACGAATATATCGTTCGAAGTTTACTTGATTTCCGGGAGAAACTCGATCCACACGAACGTCAAGATCTGGATCGATGCCAGTTCATCGTACGATGCCACTGCTTGATGTATTTTCGATGATGCGTTAATGCTAATCATGGATTTAGATTCTTATTATACAGGGATACGCAGGGGTGTTTACTATGGCCCTTCCAGCACCCCCTATTAATGGTACCCCTGTGATTGCCACTTTGTCGCTGATATCACGCCTCGGGTGGAGGAGAGCAGGGACTCGCTTCAATACCCGAGGCGTCGATGACGACGGTAATACCGCAAATTTCGTAGAGGCGAGTGTACAAACAATACATTCATTAGGCCTATCTTTGAACGAGTGTCGTAGACGGAAACAATATTGAGTACAGACCAGCACTCCGTAAGTTACACACAAGTCCGAGGAAGTGTTCCCCGTGCGCCATTCCCCCCCCCCGTGTTCTTCTTCATCTTAATTTCAGTATAGTATTTTGGGAACAACAAGGAATACAAACTTTTGGTCAGCGCATTCAAGTGACTCGCCCACAGGCATCTCAGCCTGCGTTCGAGCGCCATTTCGCACATCTCATGGAGGAGTATGGCGCAACGCATGCAATTAATCTTCTCGGCACAAAGGAGAATGAAGCCATTCTCACAGTAGCGTACGCAAAACATCTAAGCCAAGGAATCTGGGGTGACCAGCTCAGCATCACTCATTATGACTTCCACAACGCTGTCAGAGTTGGTGGTCATGATAGTATTGTAAGGGAACTCGGGTAAGCTTGTCTTCCTCATCGCCTGTTCATATTCTCATGATCCGATAGGCGCATGGAAGATATTGCTGATCACATGGATCGTTTCGGATTCACCCTGATCGATGCCTCGACCAGTGAAAGAATCACAGAACAACAAGGTGTATTCAGGACAAATTGTTTGGATTGGTAATGCACATTCCGATATCATCGATTCGTCATTGACCTACTCTGATCTAGCTTGGACCGGACCAATTTCATCCAAGATATCCTTTCACGCAACGCAATTGAACAGTTCCTTACTCTGATCCATCGTGAATGGTTGCAAGCCAATGCTCTCTGGGCATACCATAGAGAGCTCTGGGCAGAAAATGGGGATGCGCTGTCACGCATATATGCCGGGACTGGGGCTTTGAATACGAGCTTCACCCGGACGGGAAAACGAACATTAGCGGGTGTGCTTTCTCGGCTTATTGTTACCAATGATCATGGAATGATTTTTCAAAGGTGTTCTCTCTGATGCAACGAAAAGTGTATCAAGAGCGTACATAAATAATTTTCAAGACAAAAGCAAGCAGATTGCAATTGACTTGTTCCTGGTAAGTTATTCGACACTTTACTTTGGTCGAAATGCTCACTGCGTGGCAGGGAAACCTCACCAACCAGAGGCAAGTGAATATATTTGACCCTATTCATGATATGGTGCGCAAGACACTACACGAACGGTCGGTTATTCAAAAATTTAATCGCTCCTGCCACTGAACAAAACCCTACAGAGTATCCGAATATTCTGTCACCCGCTCATGTGCCATATTTGTGGGTACTTGGAACGTGAATGGCAAGGTAAATCAAGCAGTGATATCCTCGCTTCCGTTGTGGCAAACATGCTATTTACAGCCACCATCTGAAAGTTTGATACCTTGGTTGTTTCCCCGAGACAGTGAGTAAAACAACGGGTGGTTGATCTGATGGGGTGTCTAACTACCTTTTGGCGTAGACTTTCTTGAGTAAGTTGATGTATCAAGGCGAGGTGCTGATTGACACGGAGCCTAACAGGCCGGATATCTTTGTTGTGGGATTCCAAGAAATAGTGCTCCTCACCGCTCAACAAATCATACAGACTGACCCAGAAAAACGGTATTTGTCACTTTTTGAATGATTCATCTCGCTACTGATTAGATACACCCAGGCGGGCATGGGAAGATAGGATTATGGAGGCAATTAATGGCAGGTCAACGACCGCAGGAACCTACGTGCTGTTACGCAGCGAGCAGGTATTCATCTTCATTTTCATCTCGTTCAGTCGAGATAATGCTCCGCTCGCAGTTGGTCGGCACCGCTCTTTTCGTCATAGCTAAATCAGAGCTGACCTCTGTAATTCGCAATGTCGAAGGTACTACCCGTAAAGTGAGTCAAGCTGTTGCCATGGGTGTTATTTATTGATCATTATCATTCGATTAGACGGGTTTGCGAGGAATGTCAGGAAACAAGGGAGGGGTGGGCATTCGACTAGACTACCATGACACTAGCTTTTGCTTTGTCACAGCCCACCTGGCAGCCGGACACTCTAACGTTGAAGAACGCAATGCTGATTTTTGGACAATTACAAAAGGGTTGCACTTTTTGAAGGGGAAGACGATAGCAAGCCACGAGTACGTCCATGAACAAGGGAAGGAATGTTTCCTAATGAAAAAATAGCAACATCATCTGGCTAGCTGACACTAACTATCGCATTGACCTCTCCAATGAAAGTGTTAGATCTCTCGCGTTGGATGGGGTATATGATCCACTCGTTGGATCAGACCAAGTAAGCTTTCACTTGTGTTGAGAACTCGCCGAGAACCAAACGTTACACAGCTGAGATTAGCAATCGAATCCGGCGAGGCTTTTGCAGGGTATGATGAAGGCCCGTTGTTGTTTCCTCCGACGTACAAGTATGATGTTGGGACAGACAACTATGATTCGAGCGAGAAAATGCGGATACCTGCTTGGACTGGTACGTGGATCTGATCACCTGCAGCCTTATCCCACCTCAGTCATACTCCAGATAGGATCCTGTTTCAAGGCAATCTAGACTTGTCTGTCTACTCGCGATCAGAGCTCCGAGGTTCTGATCATCGACCAGGTATTATGATCGTCGCTTCACCTCACTACAAGTTCTTAAAGCGGATCTTTGTCTTAGTTTTTGCGCTATTCCGGACTGAAGTACGGGTCATTGATACCGTAAAGCGGGCTGCACTTTCTCGTTTACTACTTGAGACTACATTGGCTGCTGCTCCAGGTGAGATGCTCGAAGAGAAAATCGCGGCACTTGTTCTGCCTTCCGATGCGGACGATCGTAAGACTGAATATGTCTGAACCTAGTTGGTCTCTCTGACATTCAATATAACAGTGCCCGCACCAAGCTCAGATGATTCGCATTGGTGGGACAAGCTTGGTGAGTGTTCCTTACAGGTTCGCATCAAATGGCTAAATCGCGGAGCTCGTAGAAACCGACAAAGGGAGATTGGTCATCTCCCCTTCATTGTTGGACACAAGTCTTGCAAATCCCTTTGGTTCACCCGGTGACTCGCCCTTGTCGTCATGTCCGTCGTCCGACGAAGAGCTCTATTCACATGCAGTTGACCTTCCCATGCCCATTATCCCCGAGCCGGCAGCCCGTAGAAGCGTAAATGCCGCAGGGCCTGTGAAGTAGTCGTATGGGACCCCTCGGAGACATGGAATAATTATATGGGAACAGGGTATGCAGTAGCACTAACGAGCTCGGGGATCATTAAATGAGTCCCTGTTTCTTCAGATCCTCATACGTCTTTTTGTTGTACACATTACCCTCGTCGTCTTCAAGCTCTTCCATGGTCTCCTGCTCG
Organism: Rossbeevera pachydermis; assembly: GCA_038090155.1. NCBI lineage: Eukaryota > Fungi > Basidiomycota > Agaricomycetes > Boletales > Boletaceae > Leccinum > Leccinum pachyderme. The sequence continues at coordinate 162,427 of JBBPME010000008.1, forward strand.
AATATCTCGTGCCTTCCTTCCCGTTTAAGCTTTTCTGCAACTAAGGGTAATTGTCAGTTTTCGTTTAGTTTATTGCAAGCGAGCCACGCGAAGAACAAGAAACGCACGTGAGAGAGCATCTTCGATGCGAGTAATTTCGTGGAAATGCTTAGTGTTCGGCAAACCTAAAGCCCGCATACCGAAAGCGTGCCGGGATTCCTGCAGACGGTGATTAGCTGCATGATCCAATAGAATCGACCATGTTATAGCACCTGAAAGTGTCGGTCGAAGTTTTTCCTATTTTGGATTAAAGCTTGAACAATTGCCAGTTAATATTGGAAGATCAACGTACCTTCCCATGTACACGTGGTCGGAACATATTTCACATCTATATTCAACTCCCAGACCATGCAGCTTGTACAGCCAGTACGGGATCGGCTTTCCATCCCAACCGAGAGGGAGTTTGAGTGGATTGTAGATTCTTTCCTCTTCCTCTTCCTCTTCGCCTGCGTCCTCTCCATTGTTCGTGGGAGCAACGGGGTTTTTTGTTTGCTCAAGTAGTTCCTGCTCACGCTCGCGTGCAGTAAGAGAGAAACGACGTTCCACGTTAGATTTCGTCTCGTTGACTGTGGGAGAGAGCATGGCAAGTAGGGAGGTAGAAAGATGTGTGAAAAGCGCAGCACTTCGCAGCCTTGATCGCCATGGACTTGCGCCATGCGGAGCTGTCGTAGATGCCTGTATGCCGTTTGGATTTTGTGGCGGTTCACCGGAGGTGGCTTGCTTAGCAATCGCCTTGACATGTCTTTTGGAAGTCAAGTGGGCATCATACACCGTTTGCTTGGAGTAATTTTTTTGGCCTGTGATTGATGGTATAGGCTACCCATGGTTGCGACGAGGCATAACTCACAAGCAGAGCACCAGATTCCTTCCGTTTCCTCTGAGGGCATGCGCTTGCTGCCTTGATCATCCCAGTCCGCGTCGAACTCTCCTGCTTCCCATTTCTTCAAGAATTCAGCCTCATCTTCTCGATGCTTTGAGCCTACGTCTACGAGGGGCTGTGTCCGCTTGAGAAATGAGAGTAGGTAGTCGTGCAAATTCCGAATATACCTATGACGACTGAGTACGGTAAACTGTACTTGATGACAAAAATACACATACACCTCATACTCTTTAGAGGTCCGCGTTGGCTTGGGAAGCTCATTGTGCAGTGTGCCGTTCTGAATTGACAGGAGGACGTCCAGATACTGCAAGTAGGGTAATCGTTTGGTGATGTGCTTCAGGTTGTTGTAGGCGGTGTGGTTGGCATACAAATCAACATATTTCCCATATACCTCTTCGCCGGAAAACATCAACGACACGGCTGAATGAGAAATAAATGAAGGATGGCGAGTGACCATAAACTAAGGTACGCACGATCTTCCTCCTCGAACTCCTCGTCTATACCATCCTGATTGCCCTCCTCCAGAAGAGCAGCGAGCTCCAGTTCGAAGGTGCCTGCTGCAACATCAGGATACTTATTGTAGTGGTCCTGAATCTTCACCAACCGCGCGTAGAACTCGGAGAGATCACTTGGTTGGGCTGGTGCGGTAAGCGCATCTATCTCAGCCCTGCGGGATTGTTCGTCGTCATACTGAGTTTTAAGGGCTACCACGCGAGAAGAAATGCGACCGAGTACTTGAGCTGCCTTATGCTCCGTCTGCAACCTGACTTCGTGAGATGGTTGGTTTCTAGACAGAAGTGAATAAAGCGCGATCTCGTAGCGCTCGACCTCCTCGTGAGCCTGTCGCTGTGTTTCGATGACCGAGTCCATGGCAAGTGTTCAATATTTTTCGAACTCCGCCACTACCGCTCGTTCTCCTCCTCCTCCACATAAAAGTGCCATAAATGTCTGGAATCAACCCCGGGGACGAGGTGAGGACGCCTTCGAGATATTCTGCGTGTCGTACTAATTTCTTGCTTTAGAAACTCATTTTTGAGTCGTCTGAAGCAGTTTCGGTTGTGTCTACTTTCGATGACCTCGGCTTGAAGGAAGACCTTCTTCGAGGAATCTATGCATATAGTCTGCCTTCCCTCTGCCTCTTTCTCATTGGATCTCATTTCCTTCTCCAGATTTTGAAAAGCCCTCGGCCATCCAGCAACGTGCCATATTACCCATCACTCAAGGGCGGGACGTGATCGCTCAAGCCCAGTCGGGAACCGGTAAAACTGCAACCTTCTCCATATCCATCCTACAATCCATCGATGTTGCTGTGCGCGAAACCCAAGCACTTGTTCTCTCTCCCACAAGAGAGCTCGCGACTCAAATCCAGTCCGTTGTTCTTGCTCTTGGCGACTATATGAACGTCCAGTGCCATGCATGCATTGGGGGAACGTCCATTGGGGAGGACATTCGAAAGCTGGAATACGGCCAACATGTAGTATCAGGAACTCCGGGACGTGTTTTCGACATGATCCGCCGCAGGGCTCTTCGAACACGAAACATCAAAATGCTCGTTCTGGATGAAGCAGATGAACTGCTGAATAAAGGATTCAAGGATCAAATATACGACGTCTATCGCTATCTTCCTCCAGCAACACAAGTCGTATTATTGAGCGCTACCCTTCCCTACGACGTGCTGGAGATGACAACAAAATTCATGACGGACCCTATTCGAATCCTGGTGAAGCGTGATGAATTGACGCTTGAGGGCATCAAACAATTCTTCGTGGCCGTAGAAAAAGAGGACTGGAAATTCGATACGCTATGTGATTTGTATGACACACTCACCATCACGCAAGCCGTGATTTTCTGTAACACGCGTCGAAAGGTTCGAGCCACTGACTAACGTGCATCAATGGCGCTTAACATCTCCACAGGTTGATTGGTTGACAGAGAAGATGCGTATCGCCAATTTCACAGTATCCTCGATGCACGGCGACATGGCGCAGAAGGAGAGAGATGCCATTATGGCGGAGTTCCGCGGGGGAACATCGTAAGCCACAATCTCCGTACTTGCCAGACTTCATGAAACCCCTTCTTATAGGCGCGTGCTTATTACGACTGACGTGTGGGCCCGAGGAATCGATGTTCAGCAGGTCTCACTTGTCATCAACTATGATCTACCTGCGTAACCGCCCATTTTTCTTATCGTTACGCACATTTCTGAATCAGTCCTTCACAGGAACCGTGAGAACTACATTCATCGAATCGGCCGTTCAGGGCGATTTGGCAGGAAAGGTGTTGCGATCAATGTACGCCGCGCACCCCTTCCAATGTCATCTTCTCACACAGGGTTTCTTAGTTCGTGACAGTTGACGACGTGCGCATACTCCGTGACATCGGTAAGACTATTCTGCCCTGTCCTTCGACCCTTGTAGTCATGTCTCTTCTGCAGAACAGTTCTACAGTACCCAAATCGTAAGCCATCTCACTGCCATCGCTATGATTCTTTTCCTCAACGCCTGTCGCAGGACGAAATGCCGGTCAATGCTGCAGAACTTATTTAGAATGTATTCTGGCTGAACAAGGTGTGACTTATTCGACGGTGGCTTTCGCTTGTTCGCTTTTTCTTACCTTGTACACTCTTGATGCCTTTTGTCGTCCCTCTTTATGTTCCTGTATTCGACACAACTTTATTCACCTTGGCACCAGTATTACACGCCTGACGATTGGCTTCACTGACGCTGACGCACTCTGAATCATCACGGGCGTTGTACAGTCACGCCATACCGGGTGAGTTAGAAGTACACCGCCGCGAATTCAACTTTGTCTTAATAGCGGCCAATCATCCTGCACATAATACGAATGTCGCCATCTCACTTTAGGAAGAACTGGACTGATACCGGATGCATAGTTTCACATAGTTGTGGGAAGATCCCAAGGTAGGCCGAGGGGAAGAGTAAACCAGGTGGTGTCGAGATTATTGATCGGAAGGTCGGCGAACGACCGCTCATAGTGAGAGTCTGCGTGAAACTTCGTCTCGGACCAAACATTCGGACGATCGCACCTTCGGAGACGTTCGAAGAGTAGAACCTCCAACCCTGAGTGTTTAAAACGATAGCTTACGAGGCTGGGTGAAACCAGCCGCACTGGCGGACCATGGCGGAGTGCTGTTTGGATGGCCCATAAAGATAGTACAAAAGGGAAGCCAGGATTCCTAACATCATATTTTCTCCAAGAGGTCGTCCGAGGGCTTGGCTTCGACCACACCTCCTTCGGGTCCTGTTCTGCGGCGTTCCACCAAGGAAGCGAAGCTATGTGAAGGGAGCACGAGGGCAAATCATGCGGTCAGTGGGCTGGGTACCGTGGAATTCCACGGAGTGTCCTCTGCAGACTAACTAGGGAAGCCGATTGGTCCGCGCGTAACGTAGACTAGTATAGCACCATCCCATTGTAGCAGTCCTGCATTGAGTCATACTATTGCGCTAATTTGATGCCTCTGGAACTTGCGGCGTCAAAATTACTAAAGCAATAGAGAAATCAGAGTATCTTCACCAAGCGAATCCTCGTCCTAGTGGAAAAGGTGAACTAGAAAGCGTGCGAATGTCTACCCCGTGAGTCGGACTATGACCTGATGGAGGTCGTCCTCTGGGATTCCCGTTGAAAACCGGGTGAATCACAAATACCAGTCGTTGATGTCGAGTGACCTATCTTCAACGTTTCATGCGTTTTTTCCGCTCGAGGGCTGAAAGCGCCAAAAGAAGGATGATTTGACCCTGTGTTCTATTATACTCGAACTTTGAGTCGTACGGTTGTCGCAAGCTCACAGCCTCGATCGAGGTGAAAATAGTTGCCGGAGCACATTGTGTATGTTACCATAGCTAAGCGCCGACTGCCGAACTTGGGTCGTGGACTCTGGATCGGTGGGAAGGAACGACGAGACAGGGACGCAGTTAGTAGGGTCCTCTGAAACACGCGACGAAGATCTGCAGGGGTTTGTTCTGCGAGGGTTTCAGCATGGATCAGAAATGTCCTCCGGATCCGTAGGATCGGATTACGATTGAGAAGTCCTCGCAAGTGAGGATGCGGCGAACTTGGTCGGATGTCGCGAAAGGAAGATCTTCCCGAGGTGAAGTACAAACTGTTATCTGATCACAATGATCGAAGGGGTCTATAACTCTTGAAAGTAAATATCCGTATCTGGGATCGGGGATCGGGGAGTAACACCGCAGTGCAGGAAGCGAGCACCTTATCACCAGGTCGCATGCAGGGATGCAGGCTTGATCTTGAATAAATATCCTTTTTGCGGCGCTGCCCCTTTGTCCGTCGGTTCCGACCAATCATTCAAGAAATAAATAAATAAATAAATAAGGATGTTCTTACCCTCGACCTAAGTGATTGCTTCGGTCTCTTCGTGTGCACGAATACTTCTACTTGGCTTGGCCGGTGAGATTCATCCTCTGGGAATATCGGATGAAAGTATGACCTGTTTCAGTAGGACCCTCCCCGTGGATGCGTTATGGAAGTGGTGACTTCTAACGTTTCGACCTCCTGGGCGTTTCCGGAAGCACTGTTCCATGGTCACCTCCGTCGGCGCGCTGTGCCACCTGGATCTGCTACTCCAGGTCGTGCGACTGTGTTTGAATTTAGTTTGATATTTCCGGAAGACGGTGTGACGTTAAGAGACAGTCGAGCCTGGCTAGTTGCCTTGTGTAAGCAGGAGAAAGACCCTTGGGTATAAAAGCGAGGCATGTACCTGCATCCCATCCTCACTCAGAGGTCAGGATGTGTTACTGGAGAAGGTGCGTAGGACATTCCAATTTGCCCTGCCAGCACCGGTCTCAATGCCTTTTTGTGGACGTCAAGAGTGCGGAACACTTACAAAGGGTGAGTCGAGCCTGCATCTTTCATGAAAGAGAAGTATTTTCTAACCCAACTCCGGTTGCAGGTGTGGACATTCTGTAAATCTAGTAAGACATCACCATCTTATCTGTTTACTGCCACTCATTATGATCGTGAACAGCCAGATGAAGAAGTGTGTTAGTTCGTACGCTGCAGAGATATGTGTGACTAATGCCTCGTAGATCAAGTGTGATCTTCATAACTGCAAGTTTAGCTCTAAGCACCCCAAAAGCTGTGTTCCGCCGCAGTGCACCAAGTCATGTTGGCAATAGTGGGTGCTTCATTTACGTTGATGATCTGTCAAACTCACATGTACGTCGATCCAAGCCACCAATACCCACAGCAATATGGTACGTGACCCGTTCCGTTCCAGAGTATGTTGCTTCAAATAATATTGCTGCATATAGCGCCACAAATAGACAAGAAATGTCCAAAGTGCAGTTGATTAGTGCCCTTGTGTTCCAGGATACCCTACATTTCTCTTGTTGTAACGCGTTGCATTCATTCTCCATGGCATTTTTCTTAGCATTTTTTGAATCAGTTCATGGTCCCGGATAAAAGAAAGAGTTCTCATTATGCATGCAGTGGGGTGTGATATGGCTACAACGTATAAAATGGAGACAAACCTAGTCGTCTCCGATGTCGTGTTTTTTCTTAAGTTGCGCCAACTCTTCTTCTCTCCGTGCCAGGTCTGCCTTTGCTGCTGCTGCGTCCTGTTTGGCCGGCATATGGTAAAGAACGACGATATATCGCTCTTGTAAATGGAAGCCATTCAAATGGTCGAGGGCGTTCTTTGCCTGCATGAATGGGTCAGAGCAAAGCGAGTACAGGGGAATTCGTTGCGCACGTCCATAACATCGTCGAACACTACAAAAGCTGTACCCTTTGACTTTGGTTCGTTTCCGATGCGTATTTGTCTGATGCTCCCATAGCGGCCGAAGAGGTCATAGAGATCCTCGCCCGTGATTTGATAGTTGAGGTTCTTGACAAAGAGGATGCGGTTGGCACCCGGCGGAAGCTTTGACTATATGCGCCAGGTTGGGGTAAGCGGTATAGGACAGTGACTGAGAAACGTACGGTCGGTCTCGGTGCAGCCATTGCCGTTGACGATGGAGTAGGTTCAGATTACATAATCTACTACCCAGTCATTTCCGGTCCCCCCGTGCTAACCGTTCGACCAGTTTGCATCCACTCGTTCCACTCACACACACCACCGTACCACCTCCTGCATCTTCGCCGTCGGGCACGAGACACCTGATGTCCTCCACACGAGGGCACGGACATTCTGACGGCCGGGCAACACAGACCAGGCTATCTGGGCACAGGTACGAGGAGCACGCGACTGCAGAGTTACGTCAATGCCTGGTCAGGATGGCTGGGTAACCCACACACTCACCTCCTTCAGCGTGTGCAACCCATTGCGAGCCTCCCTGCTGCTGTTCCTGCTGCCTTTGTTGTTGGCCTTGATGACCCCCAAACATGTGCTCGAAAAATCCAAACTGCGCCATTGCGACGGACGACAACGAAAGGAATAAAATCGCATTGGCGACCGAGGACCTCATTTTGGTGGTGAATCACTACGTGGAATGGATTACATAATCGCCGAGTGTTTTCAAGTTCAACGTTCTACAGAACAGAACAAAAATGGCAGTATATTTTCGTACTGCATCCAGTGTAACATAACATTACGGCCTCGTAGGAGACGGTACAAATCAATTAACAGCATATGATAGCATGAACTCCCCAAATCCGCCCGAAAAACCATAATCGTCCCAGGCTTGCCAGCATGTCCTTCGTCATGATAATGCCTGAACAATACTCTAACGTGTCAAGTTGCCTCCAAACGTTTCCTATTTATACTGAACGAGGTTGGACTCGCCCGTGCAAGGGAGCCCCTCAGAGTCGAAGAGGTCCGCGATGAATTATCGCAGAGTCTGGCGCGCGGGAAAAGGTGTTCGTTCGGGTTGAAAAACCTTGCTTGTCTGTGACGGTGTAACGAGACACGATGGGTCCAGGTTTTCGAAACTAGACAGACGTTTCTTTGAACACTGCTTTTTCGCCTTCTTTCTGAGAGGCATGTTTTCCTTGTCCTCTTCAGATCTGTCGCTCTGACTGTTGCTATCGGAGGGCAGAAATGCCCGCGGGGCGGGCAGGTCCCGGCGATGTTGGATGTCTCGAAAGATATCAAACCCGGGATAATGCCTAGATTGCGGGTCGGTGGACGACTCGATGGTCGGTTTAGGGTAAGTTTCTCCAGACGGCGAATGCTGGCGTGATGACAGAGGGGATGTTCCTTGAGACCGCGTGTGACTTCGAACAAGCCTAATGGAACGCTCAGTCGACAGTCCAAGAATCAGAGATAAAAATATACCCATTTCCGAGTCTCGAGGGCCTCGTTGGAGTTACGGCGCGCAGGTTGGGAAGCATAAATGACATGGGAGAAGATGTGACAACATTGTTGGAGAACGTGATGCCTTCCGCATCCAGGACACGGCGCTTAGCGGGGTTGAGAGGTGTTGTCTGAGAAGGAGAGAGCGGGCGTTTGTGCTTTCGTGGTGTTTTAACGGCGTCGGGTGTAAGAAACTGTTCCAGGGGGAGGTCTTGGAGCGGAATACGACGGCGAGACTCCATGATGGTCGTCGACAAAGAGATTTAAAACGAAGATAAAAGTCAGGGGACCGCCGACATCACCCTGGCCTCGAGGCCGACCGTGTACAAAAGAAAATTGCGAGTGGGGTAGCCCCGTGTACCCAATAATGACAAACAACACACATTACGTAAACAAACCTAGATAGGCATGACCACGTCGAACACACCAGTCCCAGTCTGGTTAGGACGGCCTATCACAATATTACCCGACGGCGTGGAAAGATCGTCAAAGTCACCAAACAAAGTGGCTTCCGACAAAAATGTCGCAGTGGTTTCGTAGGACGCCTTGAGCAGTGGCGATGGATTGGTCGAAAGGCCCTTTCGGTTGAAAGGCTTGTATCCACCATCGAACGTCTGTCGTACTTCAGTATACGACCGACCAGAACACCTAATCGTGTACTCACCATGTAGTCCGCAATCAACTCAAGATGTCTCATATCGACATCGATCTTGTACGCGCTGAACACTCCCCCAACCTCGCGCAAGATAGCAGCACGCGCCATCTCTACGCCGTATGTCTGCAGGACGGCATAGATATCGTTCGAATAGATACTATCATGATCGATGATACTGTTTTCCTTTTTACATGTAAATTCCCAGATACCACGGAAGTTCGATCCATTAGTAGTTAGCTGTATTTCGGAATCTCAGCGTACTTTTAGTCAAAGGCAGAACCACAAACCTGCACGGTCCCCTTGTCGTTTGCGAGTTTGAAGCAATCTGCAATATTGGGGATTTCTCGAATGACAGTCTTGCGACAGGCACGCTCTACGATCCCAACTAAGAGAAGTTTCGGAAAATCGACGGGGAACTAGATCGCTCGTTAAATGACCATCTGCGATGAGTGGACAAGGATACGCACTTCAAGCTTGAATGAACATGCTGATTCGGAGAATTTAAAGTTCGAAGTTTGATGGAAGTTTTTGACGAACTCGTCTCCTATATCTTTTACCTGTTCACGAAGCGTACCGGAACCCACTGCTTTGTCCCCACTGTCTGCCCCTTCTCCGTCTGCCTCTTCCCCTCCGGAGGCATAAGCCGCTTCTATCGCTGCATCGTCGAAAACTTCATCATTCTCCTCGTCTGACTCATACGAAGCCTGTTCCTTCCTCAGGCGCACACGCTTCGCGTCCTCGATGTCATCCTGCTCATTTTCCGCATCCCGAGCATTCTCGGTAGGCAATTCTCCGCCGTCAGCATCCCCGTCGGTCTCCTCTGCAGGGGATGCCTTGCTTGCTTTACCTTTGCCGAGTTGTGCTATCTGGCTCTTAAGATCCGCATCTAGTTTTTTCATTTCTAGTTGTATCTCGCGTTTCAAGGTCAAAGGAAAGCGGGCTCCAAACACTTTGAGGATATCGACCGCGCTAATGTTGTATTCCTCGGTGTACTCCTCTTCAGGATAGAAGGTGAGGTCGATGGAGAACTCTGTTCGACGTGCTTCGCCCTGGATATGAAATCGTTCCTTGACGACGACCTTCTCAACGACCTGTGAAAGAACAAGTCTGCTGGCTTCCTTGCAGAACGTTGTGACACTGGCATCTGAAACACCGGGCATGACGTCCATCGTCATTGAGGGTGTTTTAGGCTTTTGAGAGGCCGTCATTACTATCTCTCTCAGGCGAGGGATGCCCAAAGTGACGTTTGCGGCACCGTGACCTACGGAATAGATGAGTAAGATTATTGAAAACATAACGGTATCACTTGCCAGCAAAGTGGAAAGTGTTCAAAGTCATCTGCGTCGAAGGTTCGCCGATCCTGTAGCTACATGGTGATCATGTTGCAACAATAGCGTATACAGACCTACCCTTGAGATGCTAATAGGCCCACTGCCTCTCCAGGCTCAACAAGGCTTCTCAAGTACTTGACGTTCATCAGAAGGCGGAAGTATCGGGCCTTCATGGGTATTTGTCTGCGCTTAACTCCTTGCTTCTCTTCTGAGGTCTTCGACTTGATGGTCGGAGGGTTGGAGTTCAGATAGGCCTCAATCGACTCGGCGAACCTTTCGGATGTACTTCCGAGATAACGTGAGGGAGTGAACAAGTCAAGCGCGGGAGCCATCTCGTCTCGTGGAGCCAGTCCATATTTTGTGTTTCGCGTTTTGGATCGCTTCAACGCCTTTTTCATATAGGCCACAGCTTCTTCATCATTGACCGTACCAGCGATGCTCTTTGGTTGATAAAGATTAAGAAGGGTAATCTGATTTTCCGCCACAAATTTGAACTGGAAGAGATGTTTCTGCTTGGTAACATCAAGACCATCTCCGCCATAGAGGAATTGATAAACCGAAGAATCGCTGCCACGAACGGTGTTGTCGTAATGAACACGAATTCCTTCCAAGTGTTTGATGAGACACCGTTGCAGGTACCCCGAGCGCGACGTCTTAACAGCTGTGTCGATAAGTCCCTCACGACCAGCCATGCAATGGAAGTAGAATTCTTGTGGTTTGACACCGGTCAGGAATCGACTCGCGACGTATCCACCAGCAATCGCTTTCGTTTCGAACGGTTTGAACGATGGAAGCGTTTTCCCGCTGACCATGACGGGCACGCGTCGACCCTCCAGCTCTTGTTGACCAAGGGCGCAAGATATCTGCTGAGCGTTGACCCCGCTACCCTTGGCACCAGACTGTGTCATTGTCTGCATATGATTGTGGGGAAACTTGCGCAACAGTCCAGAGGGCATGCAAGTGTCGGCGATCGATTTCGTGAGTTTTGCCAGCTTGCTTTTAACGGTCACATCGAGGCCCGCCATTTTGGTATCATCTCGGAGAACATCCTCAAGGAGAATCGTCAAGGTGGGATGGATGTCCTCCTTTTCTGCTTTGGATAACGAAGGAAAATTTTCGATGGCGCCATCCGTACCGAGGTTGGCGTTCTTCTGCAAGATGTTGGCCCGGTCCCGGTCCCCGTCAGGCGTTAACACCAGGTCATCCATACGACAAGTAAACGCCCGGTGCTGCAAGAATTTTGTAAACAAGCGACTGAGGATACCAAGGAGTTGTCCCGCGACAGTTGCTCCATATAGCTCGTACACTGAATGCACGAGCCCATAATCCGTTGCACCAAAAGCTGATTTGTCGAGGACACCGCGAAGCAATTCACCATCGAGGATGACAATTTTGTCTTCCAATGACCCCTTTCCCCATAGGTTTCCAGAGACTTTGGAAGTGGATTCTAGATTCAATCCTTCGGCGTTGGGAGGTGTGATGTTCAGGAGTACGGTGGAAATCTAGGCACAGTGAGGAGACAAAAGAATGACGTTAAAAGATGACGCACAATTTGCTTGCCTGTCCAAAGGGGTTTCGGTGCCCAGATGGCAGGCGGAAGAGTTTTAAGGTGGTTGGACAACGAATCGCCACTTTCTGGTCGGAGAGCCCCGTATAGAAGCTGGAAGTACTCGTCTCTGGAGAAAAACGAATCTTGACTTGTCATCCATACTCCAGCAACGACGTGATCCTGTATAAGTCCTCGAAGAGGTTTTCCCGATGTAGGTACCAGATATTGGTTGTCTGTATTAGCAATGAACCTAGCCTCCGCTTGCGCTACCGGGTTCTCTGGAAATGATCAGAGGATGATAGAAAAAAGAGCTACCACAAAACATACGGGGAAAATGGATATTCATCTCTGTGGAACGCGTGAGTGATATACCAGGCAGTCAATCAGAACATATTTACCATCACCGTCGAAGTCGGCTTCAAGCAGAGAGATTAGCGATCGATCTCCGATTGTACTCTCGGTCTGACATACCATTATAGGAGTTGCTGCATGTGAATATTTAAGTGAAAACCAACAAAAGGATGCTGAAGAGCACTAACCAGTTTGCATAATGCATGCGTATTGTCTTCTCACCTTGGAGGATCCGCGCTTTGTGGCACATCATGCTCGGTTTATGCAACGTTGGTTGGCGATTCAAGATCAGAATATCACCGTCTTGTAAGTGGCGATACACCTTTTTATTGATAGACGGAGTCTTCGTCGAAAGACCGTTGCGCCCGCCACCAGTCGCATCCTGCGGTGTAAAGAGCATATCGGCAATGGCTTGACGCTGCTCCTTCGTGATCTTGTCCTGTGCGGAAATAAAGCTTAATGTATTTAATATCAAGAAGAAATTACCAATGATTGTAAGTGTCCGTCTTCAAACTCCACCATGGTCGCCCCAGGATGGTTCTTCGGCCCATTTATCACCCATTGACGACATTGGTGAACATTCAATGGTGTGACGGGTTCTGGGTAAGTCAACTTCCTGGCGAAAATAGGTGGAACGCCGATCTCGTTGGGTTCAATATTGACATCGGGAGAAATAACCGAACGTGCAGCGTAATTGACACGCTTCCCCTATACGATCTTCGCTGAGCCAGTCTCAATATGCATGGACTTTATAAAACAGACCATCATGTGCTTCCGGAACAAACCCTCCTTCTTTTCCAGACCCTGCTTTACGCCAGAGGGTGGTAGCTTTCCCTGTCGGATTGGTTGCGGATTCTTGTTACTATCGAGAAAGCTGTTGACGTCGACTTGTAGCTGGACCAAAGCTTCGAGAAGCGATCCAAACAAGCGTCTGCGCGATGCCTCGTCCTCGGTCGAGTTTTTTGCGGATGCGGCACCCAGGCTGGCATTCAAATCGCGCAAATAATAAGATGTGTTAAGAACTTTGGCGAGGAGCTCGTTTTGAGGGTTCTCAAAAAGAGTTTCCCCCATTTTGGACGGTGGCCGAAATCGCGTCGGTGGTACCAGCAACACGTCCATGAAATACATGTCCGCAGACGCCAACGACAATCCGTCCGGTGAAAGTGGTGCAAAGGGACCATGTCTGCCAAACAGAAGTGAACAAATGACGGGACTCTTTTCGAACAAACGACGAAGGTGGGCACGACATTCCTCCGGAGGCATGACTCTTTCGTTACGTTTACGGGATGTCTTGACTTTTCCGCTGGCTGACTGGGGCAGCGCCTCCTTTAGAGACACAGTTTGTACTTCTGCTTCCTCGTCATCCGGATATGTCAATTCTCCTTCGGGTTCGGAATCGGAAGAATCGTCAACATCATCAAGTATTTGATCATCTACACTTGGACGGTATCCTGCGGCTACTTGTTGTTCAGCAAGGAGTACATTTGGGCGCTTGAGACCGAGTGCTGAATGTCGGTTTTTGTGCTTCATGGAGAGATCGTTTTCCATAATCTTGGTAAAGCCTTCCTTCCGTAACGTGCAGGAATATCTATGATACCATCCATCAGGAAATAGAGCAAAACCAAAGAAAGGGCCACCCACGCATTGCAATTATGGCACGTCTTTGAGATGGCTACCTTCATAAATTCTAGAATGACCTCTTTTCTCGCCTGGTAAACAAGCTCGTTCTTGTAATCATCACGTTTACTGCCAGATGCACGATCAAGGTGGATAGAGACGTAGAGCTGGAGGCGCTTTTCGAATTCTTCGTCACTTTCGTCTCGACTATCTTTATCGTCATCAGCACCCCGTATCTCGACGCGAATAGTATCCACGCCATACGCGGCTTCGAGTAGACCATGCTCCATCAACCGTAGTTTGGCGACGTACTTGCAGACCTAAACTCCAAGTGACCCACTCAGCCCGTGCAAACGATGACAAGAAGAAAATCGCGCCCACCACGGATCGACGGGCCTTGAATCTATGACAAAACAAACAGGTTCCACGGAGAATGTTGTACATGTTTGTCATGAACAAAGGGTGGTAGATAGGAGAGGGAAGTTCGATATGACCGTAGTGACCGGGACAAGTGAAATAGTTGAGATGGCATGTTGCACAGCTGGTCACAGACAAATATCAGAGAGAGTTGAATACTAAGAGTAAGACCTACATATCATGTCGGTCACTTGGTCCGAGAGCAGGATCGTACAAACCTCCGACATTGGGTCTATTTAGATCGTCGAGGAGGACTGGGTTAACTATCTGTTTCACGGATATTTTGCGGACGTCCTCTGTGGAGAGAAATGAGAATGATACACTTGAGACCGTAGAGGGTACAGAATGAGCGACATTCATGCTGCGAAGTGTTCAAGCTCTCGTTACACTTTTTTTTTCATTCGCGATGACATCACGTGAGGCTGTACATGTCTAAGGCCTACTAACTCAATGTTCCGCTGCGTTTCACTCCTGCCTTGCTTTTTCCAGACTTGTTCTTTTGTGCTTCGCTCACCAACTCTGCAATCAACCTATTATACGTCTCTGAGTCCTGCTGCAGTGCGTCACGCGTTTGAAGCAGATAGGTTAGAAGCGAAGACACGTTTGTTGTCTCCCGGCGCAGGCCTGCGAGATACTTGTCCAACTTTGCCAACGGTAACAAATTAAGTTGATCTGCGAAACGGGTCAGGACACACATTGGAGCACAAGCGACAAAGATGACATCACCCATGTCGCGCTTTAAAAGGTCGTCTATTTTCTTTACATCTAGCTCCGGCTTAGGGCCGAGGCTAAGTCGCTTCGCAGTCGATGGTCCGGGGTGTGCAGATGATGATTGGGGCGTGTTTGAGCGTGTCCCTGCCCGAGAATTGCTCCGGGATGAGGGCATACTCCGGAGACCATGTGCACCCGGAGGGGCGGACAAGGGTCGAGTCGAAATATGAAGTGGTGGAAGTGACTTTGTGGAGGTCTGGGGAAGTATTTCGTCCAGATTGACAGGAAGCCCGAGGGCGATCAGATGTTGCTGCCGTATGCGAGACCGTACCCAACTGATCGGTTCCATGAGAGGTGGCGAGTTCAGTAGCGACATATATAGCTCGCGTCTACAGCAACACATGAGCGGAAAGTGACGAAAATGAAAGATGTCGCGCACCCCGTTGAAGTAGTTAGTATCTGGCCAATGCCCTCGACTTGTCTGATGTCTTCATCCCTAGTCAGAGTGGTCAATTGGGCTGACCAGACTGGACCAAGAATTTCCTCGATCTGTAGGCTCAAGTCCCGCGCAGAAGGTAGTGGATCTAGATGGAGGGACCTCCAGCTCAACGAACAAACATCTGGCCCCTGCGCTTCTCCGTCGAATGTTGTATCTTCCTCGAAAGCGAAATTAGCATCCGAGGCCCCTACCTCACCAAAGTCCCAAAAATCTGCAAAATCATCGTCCGGTGCGAGAGAGGGCGCTTTAGATTCTAGCGGGGTGTGGAAGTCATCGAAATCGTCCAGATGGCCTTGAGATACAGTGGGAGAGGAGGTGTCCAGGAAGGGTGACAGAAGGGCGGGTGCTGGTGCTGGTGCACCCCATACCGACGAGTCGAAACTGAAATCATCGTCCATTGCAACGTTAACGTTGAATGCGGAACCTTTTAATGTCATTTCTCTTTTCACCACCAAATGACATCTCTCCCATCACCGATCGTCGCGTACATCTACGGCGCCTCTACGACGTACTACACCTTTGCATACAACGAGGCGATCTCCAACGCGCGAGCAGAACCTGGGCAATTCTCGCGAGATGTAAAGAAATCGACTGGAAATCCTCTTGGATGCTTTCGGTCGGGCTCTTGGGCCACTACTCCCCACAAATAACTGAAGGTGATCAAACCAAGATCGATTACCTGCGGATGGTGATGTTGCACCATCCAGAAGACGTTTGTACAATAGAATCGCAGCACATCGTCGCACTGATCACCTTGACAGAAGGAACGAATCTTGTGTGAACTCGTCCACTTGTATGTCCTGGCTGGGAGGCATAGAGAGGCCCTAGACGAACTGGAATTGTTGAGCTTACGGCCCTTTGCTACGCATTATTGCTAACGCAGCGCAATCCTAGTTCTCTCCCTTCGTTTCCTTTTCACGACAATGCCGTGCTCCACATCTACGCAGGCATATGTTCCGTCCTCACCTCTCAACCTGATTCCACGACCGAGGATGCCGTTCGACCAATCGATAGCCAAATGCTCGATCGCGCTCAGATATTTTTCGAACGCGCCAAATCTCTTGACCCGGAGAACACCGCAGTGGACGCATTGCTAACCATGGTAAGGATAATTCTTCCGGGACCTGCTTCGAGTTGATGAACTGACACAGTAAGAAGACCAAGAATCTAGCACAGAATCCGAATACTCATCCACAGAGCGAAGCCTCTGATGACGAGACTAGCCTCCATGCCGAAATAAAATCACCCAGGGCCAAGAGACTGCGAACTCGAGATTGACTCATGTATGGCAGTCTGAAGTCGCTATTGATAAAGTTACATCGTAATTTTAGATGTCCGAGTCTGAGTCCGAGCCTACATCTATAGTGGGCACTTCTTCCTGATCGGAATCATCGACTACCATCGGCACTTGGTATGAAATTGGGGCAGGCGATTTTTGGGAGGTTGTATGTGGCGAGTTAGCTCGTACGTCAGGCATGGCTGGTAATGGCAGTACTGCCGGAGGATCAGTTGAAGTGGTCCTTTTCACAAGGAAGTCAGCACTGGTGGTCAGCGGATACACTTCAAGGGACGCCGGTAATGGTGGTTTTGGGGGTCTTGGCTGATTCACAACCAAGGAGCTCTGGTTGGCTGCTTTGGGATGGGTTTGCAGATCTGAAGCAACTAGATGGACGTCTCCATCCCCAAACGTCAAGCCTAGTGAACGACGGGATGTAGTTTCGTCTATACTTTCCTCCACGGAGGAAAGGGAAAGGGACTCCACAAACGGTAACGTTCGGACAAATGGTGGACGTCGGGGGTGTAGCAAGAGGTCAACACGAGAATGAAGTTGGTCGCGTGTCGCTAAACCCTGCAGGCTGCTGGTCCCAAAGTACTTCCTTTAGAAATGTGCTCACGTACCTCAGAGGAAAATGAATGGAGGACAAGGTCGGTGCCTTTGCTCATGGCATACGACGTTCCTTGCACACATTCAACGCACATGTCGCGAACTTTTTTGATCACCTTCCCGTGGAAATTAGGATCAGATGAAAGACTTGATGGTGGGATCGAGGGAAGTGACAGAAGGATAGACAAAAGAACTCGGTTCCCAAGCGAACGGGTAGAAGGAACAAGTTCCGCATGTAGCATACACTGATTCATAACTTGATACAGCTTATTAGAAGCTGAGCATTTGTAACGTGCATCGAGGCACTCACCATCAAGGGCCGCGATCAAGGAATCGCATTCATCACTTGTCGTACAGACTATGGAATTGGTTGCCGAGAGCATATTGTCCGTTTCGTACCCTCGTCGCCTCTTCTTACTTGTTTTCGACTGGCTAGTAGCTCCTGAGCCCGTTTCTGTACGTGGCTGCTGAAGGTAGAGAGGGGACAAGATGGAGATGGTTGCCTTCAAGAGACGATTAACCCCGAGAGTAGTACCGACAACGGGGCAAAAGTAAAGCAGGTGGTAGGCACACAGAAGGAAAGAATACCTCTGTGAACTGTGGTTGACATGACTAATCGTAATAATCTCCAAAAAGTAGTATACGCACGGCTCAGGATTCTTTTCGAGGTGGGACGAGATGACCACAATCAATTTTGATGCGTGTGGGGTCAAAAAGTCCTGTGCGCTAAACAAAAAACAAAGGAGGGGGCTTCGGACAATGGATTCGCAAGACCAGATATCGAACGTACGCCCGGGCTACACAAGAGAGTAAACGACAAGCCTGCATCTGAATTTGTGGTATCACTGCAATTTCGGCAACCTTGACATGCGGATCGAAGTGAGATTGTTCCTAAGGCAATATAAGTACGGCACAAAGAAGCTGAAGTGTTGTGTTTTCTTGACCAACCTCATCATCGAGCGTGCTTGCTAACAAACACCAAGAAAAGGCTGCAAGATAACCTATCGGCATTTGCACAGGTCGACTGCAAGGTGCTCTGCACGGCCGGTGAGATTATGCAGCATAGCCATAATTATAAAGTTACCTGAGTAGCGCAGCAATTGCGCTAACTCCACATTTGAGGTTATCTAGGTTGAGTGCAGCTACTGTCAATGGGTTAACCACCGTCGTGTCAGTGTGCGAGAGGTGATCGGGCAATTTGCCGTTGGATAAGCGGAAGCAGCCCATGGCCCTACGACCCGATTGTACACTTGCAGGAAATGTTGTTCGCAAAGAAAGCCAAGCCGACCAAGAGAACTGAAGGACTTCATCCAAACAAGTCCGCCATAAGTTCGCACCTCCAACCTTCCCTCCAAGGAAGTGTAGAACAGCATAAAGATCCGCAGAAGCGTCAAGAAGATCATCCGTCGCGCGAAGTATGGAACCACTGAATATTCCATGGCACAGGGCGAATAATCTTTGGCTGAGTGCTTTATGTGATGAAGGGTATAGTGGTATCAATCGAGTCAAAGTTCGTATGGACGTGGTCTGGCAGATGATGAGCACGGGTTTTGCATTGAGACACATAAGACCACCTTGATGTCCGGATCGTGGTGCTTCTCTGCGATTGTTAGAAGTGCTGAGCTCACTTTCGGTACGATAGGGATTGCGACTTGTCTCTGAAACTCAAGGTTGTGTCCAGAAGCACAAAGGACCAAGCACAAGCATCGGACAGACGCCTTGAGAATGGGAATAGGCTCGGGTTTCTGTAAACGGGCGAATGTAAGTGAAAAAATGCGACAGTAGCGTCTAACAGACCGACAAAGCTGGAAACACGATTCCCAACCAAGATTGGGCATTGTCAATGAGCAGCGATGTTGACAATGACGACATGCGATGCGCGATACATATGGCAGCCCAGCGTGCTGCCGGATCTTTTGAGTGCATCAATGAGGTGACCCGGGCTACCCATTTTTGCAAGTGGGGAGACGGGGCGAGACACGACGACGAAAGGGTGTTTAATATATAGGAAAGCTGAGCAACGCTGGAAGAATCCGTCACAAGAAATTGGAGCAGCGTCTGAAGTGGATGAGGTTTTTCCATCGAGCTTTAGTATTCAACACGTCAAAACACCTCGATGATCGAACTCGACCCCGTCGTCGAAGACCAACTTACCCTCGACACATTCCAGGTTCGAGCTGGTCTATCCTTCCTTAACCTCACTCACTCAGTTTTGTTCAGGGGAAGTTTGACGTCAAGGACTTTGTGGGATTGGTATCCGAGAAGTTGATCACTCAGTCAAAGTCCTCTTCGGGCCGTGCGTACAGTGCTCTTGGCTCCGCGCCATCCGTCCAGTGACACGTTCTTTGCAGCCTTCGATCCGAAACCCTTCATCCGCACATTTGAAGCAGCTGTTGATCGTCTAATAGCGATCCGAAAGGATGTGCAAACTAAGACGGAGCAGCTTGAAAAGAGTGTGAGGGTGTCAGAACGAGAATACGCAAAGAAGATGGCTGAACTGAATAAAGGATTCGAAGTACATGCTCCTCGTCTTCTGCTTCGCGCGAATGACTGCATGCGTGCTAGGCTACTGGCTCGTCATTTTCAACGATGGAAACCAAACTAAACGAGGTCGGTCGAACATCAATTCGAATAGGCGCGTCTGCTTTTTGCCCGGTATAATCATCATGCTGATACTCAACAGGTGAAAAGCTCGAATCCGTCCACATCGAACGACAGAGGGCGCAGGCAGCCCATAATCTGATTGATTACTATAATCAATTCTCCCGTGGCGACACTATACGTCTTGACGCTCTCAGGAAGGAAGGTAAAGGAGGTCGACGAGAGGTAGCTATTATCCTCAGGCGGTTGACGACCGTAGCGAAAGAGGTGGATCTTCCGATCGCAGATAAGGTGCGTTTCCCAATATCATTTGGTCGCACCATTTAACATATCACGAAGACGAGAGAGAACATTGACAAGTATTGCGAGAAGTTCGAGAAGGATATGCTTTATCTTTTCGACAAATGTTATCGCAAAGGCGATCCAAAGATGATGCATGTCTGTCCGATCCCATACAATCAGCCCTCAATACCCTCACCTCACACCATCCAACAGCATTGTGCACAAACTCTCCTGGATTTCAACGGCGGTACATCTTGTGTGCAAGTCTATGTGAACCAACATGACTTTTTCATCAACAAGACACGGGAGCATGTGGATCACAGCGACAATTTGTCCGTTCCTTAGTTCATTCCCTTCTTTTCTTATGTTCGTAATCGGGTGACAGATGGAGCACAATCTCGAACCCCGATGAGAGCCCTCCTCGACATGAATCAGGACTCGCAGAACTTTTTGAAGAAATTAGGGAAACAGTGGCCCAAGAAGCTCAGATTGTACAGGCCGTTTTCCCAAACCCTCCCCTTGTTATGCAGGTATTCTTGCAACGCATCTTTGCTCAATCTGTTGGTCTTTCTGCACACTCTGACCGATGCTGAAGTTCTAATGTAATTATATAGATTCAACAATACGTCGAACAACTCCTGAATAAAGGGAGCTCCATATCGGAGTTGGCATACCTACGGATCCTGCAGCTCATTCACGTCGAGACCTCTGTCTTAGTAGACGACCTGAAGAAGCATGAATTACCCTCCCTGACTCTGACCCGATCTTCGTCGCTCGAAGCTGCCGAATTCCGTAACTCACTCACCAATACCCCTTCTGCTGCCCATGGTGCAACCACGACGACGGTCTCTGCAATGCTAGAGACGGCCATGGAGGAGTTGTTCATGCCGTACACTGAAGTGCAGAAGTATATCGATCGTGAGAGCAGATGTCTGACGGACCTCTATGCAACTCTTCTTAATCACTTCACCCAATTTCACGTGAGTCCTGTGCTTTTTCTTCACTTCGCCATTGATTTGTACCTTGTGTCAAGATGAAAACGCAAAGAGAGAAAGGAAAGACGAATATGTTTGATCGCATGGTGGATCGCTTGGGAGCCGCTGCTGCCAACACATCGACGATGACGAGCTCCACCACTTCTGCGCAGGCGGCTGCCGCTATCATGCGATTCGGTAGTATGATGACGGATCGTGCTCACGAGAAAACTTCAGAGGAGCCGACGCGCGAAGAGGACGGTCTCCTCAGTGTCGAAACGGCGGAGAAAATGCTGAGGTGGCACGCCGAGGCCGTCGGGAGATGCGCCGAGCTCAGTGCCCAGAACGATGTGTTAGCCTATTCGCATCACCCTCTATACAGACCCACTGACACGCACGTATCGTAGGCCAAAGAACACCTTCACCTTGCTCAAGGTGTTAGCCGACGCAATCGCAATCTCATATCTCGAAGTTGCTATCGAAACGTGAGTGTAGACCAATATACGAGCCTGCCGACGTGTAACCTCGGTCACATCAGTGCATACGCCCGCGTCGAGTCTGCTGATCCCAAGGCGGAACCAAGCCTCCAGGCGTTGAACGTGATCAACACCGTCGACCTCGTGTGCCATCTCTGGCAACACTACGTAAACGTAGCCTTGTTCCCGCTGGCAGCTGCGTCCGTAACGATCCGACGCGAAATGTCCGTCTTTAATAACCAGGCGGTCAGCCGCGTCGAAGGCGTCACGAACGGTTTGTTGCAGCGACTCATCGACGGTAAGTTTAACCTTGAATCTAAGCTAGCTCTTCGCGACGGATCTTCCTAGCCCTCGTTGCTTGGTTGTCTCTGCAACTCGGAAAACAAAAGAAGAACGACTTCAAGCCTCGCAATGACGACCAGTCGTTTGCTCGAGTCAACACAGAGCCCTGTGTTGCATGTTGCGAGGTCTTGGAAAAAGTTCGGGATGTTGCATTCCAGAGTCTGAGTGGCAAGAACCGTGAGGTATTCCTCACTGAGATCGGTACCTCGTTCCACAGGTCAATAGACCACGGACATCACTTTTCGCTCGCGAGCTGAATGATCCAACAGCCTCCTTTTGGACCACCTTCGCAAGTTCCCCGTCAGCGCAACGGGAGGGCTCATGCTTGCCAAGTGAGTCTACACAATCAAGAGATCATGTACATGATCAAACACAGCCCAACAGAGATCTCAAGTCGTATCAAGACACAGTCGCATCATTCAACGTTCCTTCCCTCCTCGAACGCTACGAGTTCATCCGACAACTCGGCAATGTCTTTCTCGTTCGGCCTGAAATTCTACGTTCCTACATCACCGAAAATTATCTCGGTCGTATTGACTCATCCCTTCTCAAGCCATATTTGGCGCAGAGAAGTGATTGGGTCCAGTTTGAAACCCGTTTCAATGAGGGCTCTGAGACGGAGGATGCCGTCACTGACGTGGCAGCCAAGGGCCTCAAAGATCGATTCATGATAACGCGCCTGAGCATGATGATGAAGGAACTGGAAGGTTTGAAGCTTGGGGATGGTATCGTTGCTACGATTCCGAACGGAATCACTCAAAACTTTACGGTCGCCGGACGTGGTTAGGGCACTATCATGGTAGTCGTGTAAGTAGTCATTGTATCAAGCCTATTCACCTCGGAAGACGGGCGGTCGCTTTGCTTTGAACGCTTCGAGGGCTTCCATACGGTCCTTGGTGTTGAGGAGGAGGTCATACGATGCTTTCTCAAAGTCAAGGCCTTGAGAGGCAGGTGAGCACCCTGGGAGCACGAGGAATGAATGTATCTCTTACCAGACTCGAGAGGGAGATCCGCTGCACGCGAAAGGGCCTGTTTCGCCGCCCGAAGGGCTAATGGTGCTACGGAGACGATTGATGAGCCCCAGACTCAGACATCTCCAAGCGACCTACCGTTCTTGGCAATATCCTGTGCAAGTTGCAGAGCGCGATCATACGCAGTGGATGGGGGAGCGGAGACATAGTCCACTACGCCTGCAAGGGAGGGTGTCAGTGAAAAACAGGGATCATGCCGGATCCGAACATCAGGTTATTCACCCCATTCGAGCGCCTCAGCGGCCGTGAGCATGCGTGCGGTGAACACGAGATCTTTGGCCTTGGATATGCCCAGCAGGCGTACGGCCCGCTGCGTGCCGCCTGCACCAGGAATGATCCCAAGACGCACCTCGGGCAAGCCGATCTTGGTCACGTCGTGTGCTGTGTGTGGTTAGTGAGGATCACGGTAGGCCGACGCGAACACTACGCACAGGTTACGCGAAAGTCGCAAGCGAAGCCGAGCTCGAGGCCACCGCCCAACGCTGGACCATCTATGGCAGCGATGGTGGGCATAGGCAGCGACTCGAGCTCCGAAAGGGCGGAACGGAGATCGACAAGGAATTTGTTGACCTGGGGGAGAGTCATCGTTCGTCGCTCGATGAGGTCCGCACCGGCGCAGAAGGCACCGGGGGTGGTAGAGCGTATGATGAGTGCGCGAACACTGCATATTCGCTCGAGGTCGTGAGCTTGAGTAAGAGGAGCGCTACGGACCTTTTGTCGAACTTGAGGACGTCTAGACACTCGTGGAGCTCCTGTGCGAGGTGTCTCAGAGCATCTTTGTGCTGAACCTGTAGGCTCACCTGTAGCATTCGCATGGAGATGGCATTCTTGCTTTGAGGTCTGTTGAGGAGGAGACAAGCGACAGAAGGGTTGGAAGGGACCGGGCCAAGGAATGCCTCGGCGGTGTTGTTTGTTGAGAAGCAACGGCGGAACGAGAAGAGAAATCGGCGAGGAAGCATAATCGTCGTCGTGAACAAACCGCTCAGCAGTGGGAACTCGGGATCGAAACCAATGTCTAATTCAACGAAACCTCGTATACATCATATAGCTCGTACAACATGTCCATCCCAACAAACTGATGTGACTACCAGGATATTCGCTAGACTTAAATATTCAATAAAACGGGGGAACTGATATACACATGTTTTCACAAGTGACTTAAATCGCTCTGCCAGAGTGCGGTGGGGTGTCTGTTTCAATTCCAGAGTAGAAAGAATCGGCCGACAAGCGATTTTCCTGTTGGTCTGAGAAACGCGCTGTCGTGTTAACGGGTTGGCGCAAGGCATCCGCAAGGGTGACCTGATTTCTGGGAGCAGAGTCCAGCTGCACATGAGCAAATCGGTCGGGATGGCGCATAACGGTGTGAGCACGAGGAGCGGAGTCCATGATAGGGACCTCTGGGGGACGGATGTGGTGTGGGTGATAGCCCTGGGGGTGACCCGGGTAATCGTTAGGTCCTGCTGGAAGGAAGCCGCCTGTTGAGTATGCCTGGGGGTGGAAGACATAGGCGTGGTCCGGATAGTATGCGACAGGAGGAGAGGCAAACGCCAGGGGTGTCGCTCCGTAGTGAGACAGATCGGAGGAACCGCTATCGTCATGGGAGGTGATATTGGGGAGCGGAGGATCTGGTGACAGTTCTGGGGATTTTCCAAGGAATTCTGCATCTTCGTAATAGGATCGAGAACGCCGTCGTCGTCTTGCGATGTAGAGGACAACCGCAATGACGCTGGCAACGCTGACCAAACCGACGACGGTAAAGGTGCCCGCAACGGCAGCGGTGTCGGAGAAGAAGCTACTAAGTATCTCAGAACGAGGTGAAACTAGTCCAGCGATTCTACATACCTTTGATCTGATGAGGGGGTAGTAGTCGGAGAAGGGGACGAGGTTGAGGTGATGACGACCGTAGATGAGGAAGAGGAGAAGGATGAGGAAGAGGAAG